>QLOK01006787.1:0-18834 GCA_003313805.1 Tricholoma flavovirens
CCAATTACGTATTGCGGTAGGATTTGATCCATCTACGGGTTTCTTTATGTCTCCAAAGATATATTCAGCGACATCACAGTTGATAAAAACTCTCTCCATCCTTTCTTTTCTTTCCACTCGTGCCAATTTTCATCCGTCAAATGATCTCGATCGGAGATCTTGCTTACATTAGAAAAATCCTTCGTTCGTATCAATTCTATTGCCGGTTGGTCATCGGCTTGCTGTCTTTGTTTGGCAGCGCTAGAAGTGTATATTCGGGAAGAATGTATAGGGGTTGATGGCGTTGCCTCGAGATCTTCTTCCATAGGTAGATCCATAGTAACCAGTGAAAGAGTTATTTAAATGTAGGAAAAGCCAGGGCCCATAACCTGTTGGGTTTAAGACGATAGGAGAGAGTAGATTTCGCTTAGATAGTGGGTGTAAAAGGAAGGAAGGGACTGTCTGTGTTTCTCCTATAATCCGTTCTACTTATTCTACAATATATAAATAGATATATCTCTAAATATAGATTGTAGTTCTCAAACCGGATAGATTGATCACATGTGATCATAGCGATCGCAAGGTTCTGATCCCATCAGCGCCTGATGGAAGCGCTTGATCCCAACACAAAGAAGTGGTTAAAGGGCGCCTTGGAAATCCATACGGACTTGGATTCCGTTCACGATCAAGCATTCGACCTCCATTATCTCGGGTGCTTACACATACACCAAGGCGAACTTGACCGAGCCGAGCAAAAACTTCTGAAGGCGCTACAGCTCAATATCACTGTGGAGAACGTCCAGGGACAAGCAGATGCCTACAACAAACTTTCTGAAATTCAACTGCGTCGTCAGCAGTATAACGAAGCCCTACCTGGGATTTGTCGTGCGTTGGCATTACATACCCAAGCTGATGACATTCCTGGTCAAGGACATGACCTCTACGTCAAAGCACGTGTCCTTTTCAAGCAGTCAAAGTTGGATGAGGCCGAGATCACGATCCGAAAGGCCGTGAAGATCTACGTGCGGTTCGACCAGCATTACTATGAGGCTCGCGCTCTAGCAGAATTGAGCGCCATATTATGGCAAAGGTTCAAGCAAGATGGGAAGTCCACAGATCATGACGAGGCGTTTGAATCTATTGACGAAGCGATACGACTGTTCCAATACCGATGGAATGAGTGGGATCTTGGTAAGGCCACCGCACGTTGCCGTTGCCAACGGAAGGAGATGATTGAAGGCGTTCTGCATACGACCTGTGAATTCATCGATCATAGCGTGAGTGTACCGGCCTCGGATCAGCGCTTAAAATAATGAGACGGTGAGACTGGGTTATCGCGATTAGGTTCAAGTTCTCTCTTGCCTCGTGTTCAAGTTCCTGTTGAATGCTTTTGATACTACGTGTTCGCATGACAGCTCAAGCCTTCCGTTATTTATAAAGAGCAAATTGCTTTCTGCTATGATTTACACGACTAGCAGCTGCTATGGTGACCCAAATTCCCCGAGTTTCCGCTCTTATTCCGATTGATCTCTCTCTTGATCTCCAGTTCCGCTGAAAGTTCATGGTCGTCGTGAAACTAGTCGGGTTTGCCTGGTTTGGTACATAAAAATATACCATTGGCCCACACCTGTGGGACATTTGAATGTTGTGCGTCCATTTAATCAATGTAAATCCAACTCAAGATTACAGCATCACTATACATCTAAATGCAATCACTATCCTGCCGTCCCATCTCCATTCCCAATCGTCATCTCATCGAACTCCTCCAATAGCTCATCTAATTTCACCTCCGGGAAATCTGCCTCCACCTGTTCATCTTCATCTTCCTCGTCGTCCCCCTCTAGACCATCAATCTTCGTCCTCACAATCTCCTGCTCATTATCTACATCCACATCCATCGCATATTGCGACTTCCTTCCCCTCGGACCATTTGCCGCAGAAGCCATCTTCACCTCTGGTGCCTTGTACAAATTAACCGCCCCCCTCATCTCGGGATCCTCCTCTAGCTCCCGCAAGAACAACTCATAATCTTCCTCCACCTTCCGCCTATCCCTCCCCCCAAGCCTCCCGATAACCCCCCTTCCACCCCCAGTCTCCCCCTCCTCCCCTTCCTCTTTCGCAATACTCCGCAACTTCCACGGTCGGGCATTGCCATGTTTCTTGTTCTTTTTGCGCCGGTTGGGGTAGGCTTTCTTGACGAGGATGATGTCGGGGATGCGAGAGGAGGGGAGGGAGGAGAAGGAGGGAGAGTTGTAGTTTGCAGAGGTGAGGTGGTACCCCAGCACTGTGTCCCCAGGTTGGAGGATTGCCCCCAAGTGCGTACGCGTATGGAATATTTGGGGAGAGTCAGAGTCCATGTCCATGGTGTCGTGTCCCTTTTTGGTACTGGAGCGGAAGGCGCCAGCAAGGGCAACTTGTGCATCTGCGAGCACGTATTTTCTCTTCACGTTTGGGTTTTGGTTTGAGTTGGAATTTCCATTTCGTCCGTATCCTTTGTGGCTACGATCGATTTCGATATCGAGCACGGTGAACTCCACTAGATCAGAGACAGTGGCAAGCGTATCAAGCGGAGCGCGCCAGAATACTGGGCCAATGATATCGCACGACTGGAGTGTCATGGGATCGATAAGGTGGATGGCATTGCCGACGCGCGTGCATATCGTCAACGAGCTTATGTTCGATAAGGACCTGGCTTGTTTTTGGGGGATGCAGACTAGATCATCTTTGCAGATCGGGGGGATCTCGACAGAGTAGGTGAATTTGAATGTGGCCGTGTTGGAGTGTGTGTCGGAAGATATTATTTGTTCGGAGGCTTTGGAACTATGCGAGTAGGTAATTAGCTTGCGTTCGATTTTAGGTGTGATGCTCACCGAGTAGGAACGACGCTTGCTAAGAATTCAACCATCTTGATAGCGTGGCTACGTTGACTATAAAAAAAGTCGAGGCCATCTTTAACTTCCTTGACGGATATGGTGTCCTTCTGCGCCGAGTGTTTGAGGATAAGTTGTTCGATGAAAAGGAAGGTCCGTTTATGGGGCACTTTCTGCCGAACTTGGACTAAAGCTTGCCAAGTATTTTTCGCGGCTAGCTTGGTGCAGTCTGGGCATTGGGCGTGTTGAACGAGGTATTCGATCTCGAAGGTTTGTTCAAGGACTGTGTTGGTTAAGACCTAGCAGAGTATTATAAAGCGTGAATGAGATCGAAAACTTGGACGTGCCTCTTTCTGGATAGTCAGGGATACACGAAGTCGCTTTGAGTGGGGTTCTGTCCAGATGAAGTGTGCGTCCGTCAATCGCACTTTATTTAGGCCTTTGAGTTTCTTGAGGCAAATGGAAAGCAGCTCGGAAGATTCAGGCTTTGCAAGCATCCATGCTAGTGGGGGTGATAGAAAGCGTTCACAATTTCTGCAGAACGACACGGATGCTGTAAATGAAACGTTAGCGTTATCCTGAGATTTTGTATTATTGTTTCGCCCCCACGAACATTGCTTTGAGATGCCTTCGGTGATATCGACACTATTCCCAGTCAAGATAAGATTTAAAAAATCGACACAAAACACCGCTCACGTATTTCGTAGACACGATACACATAGATTAGCAGAATTAGGTACAATAGGTGTACCTATAAAAGGTGTTGATCAGTTGTTGGATCCCATTGTCGATCATGAATGCTACAACAAACCGCAATCTGCGCACAGAACGCGATGGACTGGGGGTGCTGGAACGAATTCCATGGTGTTGTTATATACTGATTTACGGAATCCTGAGGTTTTAGTATTGAAGGGATGGGCGATGGTACCGACTAAAATACAGTCATGGCACGTGAGACATGGCGATTATCAGATAAGATGTTAAACCAATGTTGACGTGTCCGATCATACTATAACTTCTTGAATTCATGAAGCCATGGTCATGAAACCATTCTGGTGGCGATTGCTGCCAACTTTACTTCTAGGGTACAATGTAAATGCAGAGCTTGATCCAGCAGTGCAGGTCTCTCTGAAGTCTTCGTGGCAAGCACCTCCACCAGCCATCGAAGTCTTGTAAGTGCTACATACTGTTCCCGTTCATTCCAAAAATACTGACCCTGGCCCAGAGAGACAGTCTCTTTAGAAAATCCAGACGCATTCTTTCCATTTCTCGACTTGCTAACAAAAACAGACCACATTAATCTAATACATCCCAATGCCGCAATCCAGATTGCCGCTTCGAATAGCTTCCTTACCGAACCCGGTGCACGGGAATTCGTAGAGTTAAATATGGGGTTACACGCTGCCACGCCCAAGATCGAGGCGTTCTATCAACATTACGAGGATCACTTTAGCTCGAGCCGACGGGAGCAATGTGGATCGTGGGTCGACTGGTACGGCGAAGTCGTCTGTGATCTCCATACGTTGGTACGCTTGGTTGGAACAGAACCGTCAAATAACACGACCTACACTTCGTAAGCTTCCAGATTTCTCTTTCCACATATTGGCTCAATAGCTCTCTGACATTAGTCGTCCAAAACTCCTCACATTCGACCATATCCACCCTCCGCCCGCACAAACGCTCTCCCCACCCCCACGCACAGCTATCCTCTACGCTTCCATTTCTTCCGAAAACTTCAAGGGTCTACACAATTACTTGTTCTCCCTTGCGAATAATAAACCTAGGCCGCAGATAGAGTACGTGTTACGGTACACACCTGAAACACGTGTACATGAAGGAAAACCACGTAATGCAGAGGGGAATTATCTCTCTGGGTATGGCGTCGCGCTGGACTTGAAAAAGATGGATTACCTCGCGGTTGACGATCGATACGGTTCATCCCGAGGTTCGTGATTTCAATGTAGCTGGTTACGGGCGCATAACCTCCATTGATTCCTTGTAGCAACAAGGAAGGGCGCAGACGTTAATCTGGAGGACGACGAAAGCGTAGATCCCATCGTCAAACTCATCTCTGCACTCCCCGAAAATACCACAGCCCCACCCCTGAATTCCCCACTCTCCTCAGCCGAAATTCAGGGTTTGTCTCCCTTCCCTTCCATACTCTCTCACTAACCCACCGTCTTCTTCCCTAGACCTCGGCCCTCAATCAATCCGCCTCCTCCTCTCCTCCTCCGCCCCTCTTCTTACGTTAACCCATCTCTCTCAAAACCTCCCAAAATACACCACTCTCCTTCGTCGTCTCCCCATCTCCGCACATTCTAACATCACCAACGAAATTCATGCGAACTCGCTGATGGTCCAGGGTGGAACGAACATGATTTGGGTGAATGGCGCGGTGGTGCAGGACAAGGACGTTCATCCGTGGGGACTGATTAGGATGTTAAGAAGGGAGAGGGGCATTGTTGGGGCATTGATTAAGGCTGGGGTGAAGGAACGGGCAGAAGCGGTGGAATTGTTGACACATCCGAATATAAGCTCTGCGCAGAGCGAAAAAGACATGTTGGACGGCGTGTTCGATGCTAGCGATCGTTTGGAAGGAGGTAATGTTATTATATGGTGGAATGATATTGAGCGGGATTCGAAGTATGCAAAGTGGAGTCCCTCGGTGTATAATGTGAGTTTATTCTCATCGCTTCTTATCCTGAATCCAGATTAACGGTTACTCATTGCCGTAGCTCCTCCACCCACTCTACCCAGGTCAACTCCCCACCGTCAAGCTGAACTTATTCAACATCGTGCTGGTGCTCGACCTCTCGAATTTGCAGAGCTTACAGTTCATCGCTGGGCCGGTAGCGAATATCGTTGGGAGGAAATATCCGTTGAGGTTCGGGGTTGTGCCAATCCTGGGTGGCGAGGAGGACGATGGTATGCCTATTTACGTTCAGAGGAAGATTTTGACTTGATATGCGGGGATAGGAACGCGTATGGCGAGGTTGTTTTATCACCTGATACACCATTATGGGAGGAAGAAGACTTTGGATTTCATTCAGCAGGTATTTCTGCGACATTCATTTTGATCTTCCTGTCGTAACGTATCTTCTTCCCCTTTAGGTGTCCCAACCACAACCACAAGCCTACCCATCCGACCCGCCTTCTAAAATCGACTGGTCCCTCATTCGATCCTCATACGAAGTACTCACCGACGCTGAGCCCAAGGATGGGGAACCCAAAATCGAGTTAGCAGACATCTTAGCCGGCAAAATCAGCTCCACCTCTGACTACGCGCCTCCCCTCGAGAAAGCGAGGTTATACGCGGAAAGGTTAGATGCTAGGATAAATACGGGAGAGGGAGAGGAAGGAGGAGGTCATGCGTTTATAAATGGGAGACATTTTGATGTTGATGATGTGCGTGTCTTTTTAAATTGTTGAAGAGACGAAGGGTTTGTTGCTGATTGGACCTATGGATGGGCATTTTGTAGGATTTCACAAGGCAGATGCAGGTGGAGATCGGGAGACAAATGCAGTTCTTCCAAGCACAGGTGCGCCTCATTCTGGGTCTTTATGCGATTGTGTCAATGTAATGGGTTTCATGGGCCAGATCTACGAAGGCAGAATCAAAGACGAACAAAACGAATCCCTGTCAACGTATTTCTACGATCAACCAACTACTGACAAGAGACGAAATCGGTATATATACCCTACCGCTGCTGGGAGCTTGAAGATTGTGAATATGGTAGAGTTGTTCGCGAAGACGGGTTTTGAGGCGTTTGCGAGTGTAGAGGGGAAGGCGTTGGCGTTTGTTTATCCTCGTGAGTATCCTTATCGTGGTTTAGGGTGGTATTTTTGGGGATGCTGATTTGATGGGGATAAAAGAGACGCAGCGTATTTTACTTTCGTTATATGTTATTGCGGATTTTGATACAGAATATGGATTGGGACTTGTTAAAGAGGCTCTGATCTCTATTGTACGTCCTCTCACGGTCTTTTCTACG
Organism: Tricholoma flavovirens; assembly: GCA_003313805.1. Lineage (NCBI taxonomy): Eukaryota > Fungi > Basidiomycota > Agaricomycetes > Agaricales > Tricholomataceae > Tricholoma > Tricholoma flavovirens. Next base: position 6,842 of record QLOK01006787.1, read on the forward strand.
GTCCTACTGATTGGTATTACAGACTCCCAACTCTCGGACCCGCATCTCGTTCATCCACAACCCCACAACGGAGCCTCCGGCACAAGAGACAGGACAAAAACGTATCCCTGCATCATGGCTAATCTCGCACCTAATCACCTCTGGTACTCTGCGTCAAACGTCGCCGTTGGATCTGATGCGTGCATTAGGGTTAGAGTCGGTGGTAGACGATCCCGCAGGCGCTCGATCCTCGCAAGCACATCTCTCGTCCCAGCAGGAGCTGGTAGATAAGTTGACCATGGGTGTGAAGATTACCGGTTTGAATGAGGGGTATTTGCACGCAAGTAGGCTGGTAGCAAGGGAGTTGGGGGTCGCACCGGGTCAGACTGCGCTTTTGGTGAATGGGAGGGTGAGTCTCGTTTGGTAGCATTTGGTGGTTTGTGAGGGCAGAGGGCTGATGGATTCCCTGGATAATTAGGTCGTTGGCCCGATAAAGCCTGGTGAATTCCGCGCTGGAGATTTTGAAGCGTTGGAGAGGTACGAGGTTAGGAAAAGGGCGGAGCCAGTGATGAGTGCGTTGGAAGATGTGATCCCTAGTGTTATGGATTATGATCGGTGAGTTTTCTTAGTTTAGTTTTAGTCTGCCGACGATGATTTTGTTTCGCAGAGAGTCTTATGCACATATTGTTTCGATGATTACATCCGTTATCTCAGCTATCCAACTACCCGATCCAAGCGAATTCAGTTTGTTGAATGCACCGTCACGACCTAGGCAAAGGCCGTATCGCAACTTGCAATCTGAATATACGTGGGTTGCAATTTATTTTTTTCGATGGTACTTCGGGATACAGACTGAAAGCGATGTCAAGGTTGTTCGAAGTTGGTGATAATTCGACGGCGCTGTATCACGTTGCTGTTGTCTTGGATCCGTTGAGTGAGACTGCACAGCGCTGGTCAAGTCTTCTTGAGGTGAGGAACTCCGGTTTGGTGTGCATCGGTGGGTGGAAGCTGATTGGGCTGGCGTTAGTGGCTGTTGAATGTCCCAGATGTGTATCTTGAGGTTCATCTCAATCCTGCGCGATATACAGAAGTGAGTGGGTGTGGTTATCGTTTTTATCGACGTTTAACAGTTGGTGGGATAGATACCGCTCAAACGATTCTATCGGTATAACCTCCAACGTACCGTGACCTATAACGACAATCTGTGAGTGGTTTTCCGTCTTTCGTGTCCTTTGCTGATTTGTCGTCTTTAGCGAGGAGGATGCCTCTCTGGCGGAATTTAAAGGCCTTCCGATTGAGCCGATATACACTCTTGCGATGGACGTACCCTCTTCATGGCTCGTACGGCCCCGAGAGGCGCGCTATGACCTAGATAACATCCAACTAGGCCATCTCTCCCCGGAACTCCCCATCGTACACGCCGGGTTCGATCTTGACTACCTCGTCATCGAAGGACACGCACGGCAAGTCAGCACCAACGCACCTCCGCGCGGCGTCCAGCTCGAGCTGGTGCGTGGATCCACTTCCACCCCAGTCGATGACACACAAGTCGTAGCGAATCTGGGGTACCTGCAGTTCAAGGCCAAGCCTGGTGTATTCCAGTTGGGTATCCGGCCGGGACGGGGACGGGAGATTTTTAGAATGGAGAGTGTGGGAAATGAGGGGTGGGATAGCCCGAAGGTGGAAGAGGTTGGGAGTGAGATTACGTTGACGAGTTTTGAGGGTTTGACGCTTTTCCCGAGGTTGGCGAGGTTGCCTGGGATGGAGATGGCGGATGTGTTGGAGGAGGTGAGGAACCAGAAGGGCTTCGGAGGAGTGTTTGAGGATATTGCTTCGAGGTGAGCGTCTTTATAATATTGGGTTTTGGGATGTGATTTTGGGTGGTGTTGAAGATGTTGATAGGGTGACGTCCTTGTTTAAACCGAAAGAAAGGGCGATTGTTCCCAGCGAGGCACAAGCGGAAATTAATATTTTTACAGTTGCATCAGGGTTACTATACGAGGTTCGCAGACCGTGTTTCTTTGATGATAACGCTAACTTGTTGGTGTCCATCCTAAAGCGCTTCGTGTCTATCATGATTCTCAGCGTTCTTCGCAATACCAAAAGCACCGTCAAATTCTGGTTCATTGAGAATTTCCTTTCTCCATCCTTCCTGGTCAGTCTGCACCTTCGCTGCACTCCGCACGGCCTCTAAGCATCATTTTAGGAATTCATGCCCCATTTCGCCGAGGCGTACAACTTCAAGTACGAACTTGTTACTTATAAATGGCCATCGTGGCTTCGCGCGCCAACAGAGAAGCAGAGGATCATCTGGGCGTATAAGATCCTTTTTCTCGACGTGCTTTTCCCCATGGACCTGAAGAAAGTCATCTTCGTCGATGCTGATCAGATTGTGAGGGCAGACTTGAAAGAGTTGGTTGACCTCGATCTACATGGGGCCCCTTATGGCTATACCCCTATGGGAGACGACAACATCGACATGGAAGGCTTCCGGTTCTGGAAGACTGGGTACTGGAAGGATTTCCTCCAAGGGAGGCCATATCATATTAGGTGCGTTGTTGTGTTGCACGTTCTCAGATGATAAAAAACCAAGACTGCGTTTGCGTAGTGCGCTGTATGTGGTAGATCTCGTGCGATTCCGTCAGGTAAGGTGGAATGTAGATTGTTGGATGACCTGATGCTCACTGAACTTTGTAGCTCGCTGCTGGGGTAAATCCTTCGATGGTGGTCTTACATATTTCACTTATTATCCTGGCAGGATATGCTACGTGGACAATACCAAGCGCTATCTGCGGATCCGAACTCCCTGGCAAATTTGGATCAGGGTGAGTGCGCTTTATTAGAACGAGCCACCTTAGCTCAGTGAGTTCAGATCTTCCGAATAACTTGCAACGAGAGGTCCCCATTGTAAGGTATTCATCTTCACGGATGGGCTAATTACTCATTCGTCGATATCTAGTTCTCTCTGCATGAAGATTGGCTATGGGTACGTATAATAGCATCATTTATCCTGTCAATGATCTGATGCACGCTTGCCATTTCAGTGTGAAACATGGTGTATGTGTCCATCGACGAGCCAAATGAAAACTCGCTCATTCATGGTTACCATTTCCAGGTAGCCAGGATAGACTTCACAGAGCAAAGACAATTGATTTGTGTCAAAACCCTCTTACTGTACGTTCCGCGCCTTTCATTCTGTCTTTACTTATGATGTTACGTCCTACAGAAAGAGCCAAAACTGGCAAGAGCACGAAAGATACCAGAATGGGAAGCGTACGACGCAGAAATCGCTCGCTTTGCTCGTAAATTGGCTGAGGACGGCATCATACATTCTGGCATGGCTGCTGCAGATGCTAATGTACTTGCCAACGTGGGTTCTATACCTCAGAGCTCCAGCACAACTGCTGCTGCTGCCGAACCAAGCTCGACGACTGCAGAGGACCATCTAGATCAACCGCGGGACGAGCTCTAGATACTTTCACCTGAGTCTTTAGTACGTAGGTAGCATCAGGATCAAGCAAAAAATAGATGCTGTTTTTGTCCGAACTATTTTGGAGAATATCTAGAACAAGCCTCACACTTCTATGGGCGATGCTTCATAGATGTAACAAGAATTCCTTATGCAATCTGTCCTCCTGCAGTAACAAGACAGTATCTTCAAAGACAAATATCTGCGGCAGTGAAAGCACCTCAAATTTGACAAGCATCACATACATTTGAACGCCCTGAATCAGCTGGAGCAATATGCCACATGACGGCCATATTAGAGACAAAATTACACACACCAATATAACCACCATAAGTGTATGCAAACAGATCACCGTTGAAAGAGTGGGATAAAAGTGAATGTGAAAAATGAAAACTCTGTAATCTGAGAAAACAATGCCGACGGAGATGATGGAAAGATCTCAGTGAGAACCTTGACTAATGTGGATGGCAGAGAAAGCTCAGGAGAGGGTGCAACGATGCAGATACGAATCCCATGTCATCAGCAGTGGCTTGAACCTCGAATTCACTGGCAATATGCTTGAAACCCACCGATTCTTGTCAATAGATACATTTGAGCTGTATCCAAGGTCCCACAGCGACATAACAAAGGCCGTGCTGCTTAAAACGGAAAGTCGTAAAATGATTTTGTAAAAGCATACCATGATCAGTGCAGCCCAAACATCCTGATCAACAACAAGCTTGTCAGTACTAGTAGCATCCTAGCGTGAGATGCAATAACAACACAAAGTGATCCAGTACATACTGCCCCCCACGGATTCTGACAGCTTCCACTCGTCTTGGCAGTACCCCACTGTGAAGTTCCGTCCCAGAAAGTGCTTTTGCAGCGGCAGCCCAGGCATCAGTGTGGGAATTCCTATTGCTAGTTGCCTTGCCGTTACCTCTCCGTTTAAAGAGGGACTCGACGAGGATCGCGTCGCAAGCAGAGTTCCAGGTTACTCGAGATCGTGGGGCATGGTGGATTGTCAGGATGGGTGGCTTAGACTTGGAGGTAGACCGTAGAACCACGCTGTAGTGATATTAGAAAGGGGGGAGGGATCTGATGGAAGTGACTATTGACACAGAATTTAAATAGCCTGCACAAGGAATATCCTGTGCTATACCTTGCAGGCAAGGTGTTCTGGGGCAATGTTTGATAGGTGAGGCTTCATCGATCATCCTGCAAGCCCTACCAAATTAAATGTCTTCAATGATTGACACCAAAACGTACAAGAAGGTAAGCTTGTATCACACGAGGCATTAGCCTCGGTGCAGTCTCAAGGACAGATACATCGTCATGGGGACAATATGGCAAGTGAGGGGAGGAGGAATTGTCAAGATAGCGACCATCTTGCGTGACATTTTTTTCCCGTCCGAGTCAGAGTCGTGGTCCAAGACCCTTAACCGGCAGCGCCAGCACTAACTGGGGCACCGAACTTCGAAGGGGGACTTATGTATAATCGACCCATGTATATCATATCACCCTCGTAGCGGGAGTCAGTCAATCCGAGTCATATTACTTTTATTGAATGGCACGACTTCAACTTACGCTGTTTTCAACCTATGATACTGCTGCCAAATAGAGTGCCATCCTTCTCGTGTTCCGGAGCTGGTGTATTGGTCCCTGACTCCCTGGGGTACCTAACTACGATGTCACGGTCGTTATCCTACGTTTGACGTCGGCGATGCTAGGGTTACAACTTGGGTACGAAACTTTATCGATTCGTCCCAGAATCATCATCCCGCTATATCGATAAGGACTCCACCGCGGCATGTCGATGATCCGGTGGCTGACTTTGGTGCTAGATTGTCAACTTATCCACTGGGCAGGTTCCCCCAGCACTGTGCTAATGGTTTTATTGAAATAACATTGCACTCACTGTCCCTTTTTTTTTTCAAGGCGATGTTGAGGGTTTTGTGCGATCCCCATGCGGACAAGTCACAACAACATTTCTCAGTACCCATATGGGTTCTTTCTGACAGGAGGCGCCCGTCCAATTCACATATAACAGCGCTAGCCATCGGTGTAGGTTCAACCCCCAGCAATTCCTCCACTTCATCATTCAATCAATCACCTTATCCCCGGTGTCCACACACATTCACCCCGTGTCGTTAAAATATGCCCGCTGCACACGACATATACAACGAGGAGCTGCGAGTACTCCGCAGGGGCGATGCCCTTTATCATCCTGAGCCAGCCGTAGGCGAAATGCCAGTAGAAATCGGCGACGTGGGTTACACATCACAAGGTGGTTTTTGTCGCCTCTTCAATGTATGTCGACCGGCAGACGATCCTATCAATGAACAATGGGGCGTCCCAGAGGGGTTTCAGCCTTTGGACATGGGTCGCGTTCGGACTTACGACCAGGAATTAGGGCCTGGTCCGCTGCATAGTGAAACCATCGGCCACGCTGCACTTGATCTCGGAACATCTAGGTGAGCTCGCCGCGGTACGGAAACCAATTATCGCATCTAATATCATCAACCCAGTTCTGTCCTGCCTGCTGGTACATCCCTCCATTTTTCATGCACATCGGCTCGGGGGGCAATTCTCATGTTAGAGACTGACATGAGTCGCACGACAGCACAACAACAGGGTCGTTTCAAGCAATATCTAGAAAAGCATTGTCTCGCTTGGTATAAATTTGCGTCAGACCACGATATACTGGTGGGCTTTGGCGACATCATACTTGTTACGGAATGTTCCAAAACGACTGCATGGGCATCTGCAGTCTATTCGCAAAGCTCCAGGGACTTTGGATTGCAATTTTCGGTCGGTGGGGGGTTTCTACCTATCCAAAATGCTCTAGGGGCGTCTGTCGGATTTGAGAGGCTTGGTTCTGTCCAACACAGGCGAAGCCAGCGACAAGCGGTCGCGACAGCAGATGTCGTACTTCCCCATGATCAAACTGTGTTCATCAAAGGGTACCGCCCTGCGCCCCGTCATCTATATCCCCGATCAATTGCTGCCAAAATTAGGAAGTTCATAAATAGGTCTGCACAGGGCCAACGTGATCAAGACCGTGACGTATCATCTCCTGGGTCAAGAAGCAGCCCTGGTGGGGTTTCCCCCAGTTCTCACTCCAGTCGCTCTTTTTACGTCGGCGATCTTGCTGATGACGTTGAATCTGTGACGCCCCTTTCCCTGGAAATGCCCGTAAGTCTTTCGATCCTCGCGTCAGGCAATGCTGATCCGCACCACTTCCCCCACGCAGGATTATCACCCAGCTGTCGCTTTACTTGCCCACGAAATTGAGGTAAATTAATTAGCATGCTGTTATGACTTGCGGTTGCCCCATTATTAATCAATTTGGAAGACGACTAGTGCCGAGGTTGTGATCGTTCATGATGATAGCTGGTGCTCTATTCACAATGAAGGCACGGAAAGAATAATCAACGATTATGCACAGGCTTTCTTCGATGAGCAGTTCCTGGTACAGAAGGTGAGCATCAAGTATTTCCTTGAAGCCAGGATTAAAGTCTTCTGCCTAACTTTGTCATCAACCTGTTCGATAATCTATCAGCCTGCAAAATTTGACAAGGTCTGTACATTTCTCGACATAATTGTAACTATGTCCAATTTTCCCCCTAGGAACGCGATATACAGGAGCTCGCTGGTGAAGTCCGACAATCTGCCACTACGCGTGAGTAATATCTACACCTGTTCCAGAAATGTTTTAACGCTTCAAAGCAGGGATGGCAACTGCTGTTGTCATATTGCTCTTCTTGACTGCTGTGATGCTTTTCAACTGCCAGTTCCGCTTAAACGAGATTTGGGACTGGATTTGGAATCTGGTGGTTGGGACAGGCGACCGTGGCCGTCCGGTGTCAGATATCTTGATATCGATAGCGACGACTGACAATCTCCATCATTCTGCACGCAGACCACGACCTGTCGGCATCAACTTTCAATCCTGCCTACAGGACTTCCGGAACTGGACCTGGGGGTTAGTGGGTGGGACAGATAACCTTGGACACCCCGTATTGGATATTTCAACGGCAACAGGCATCACATATGATCTTTGTCTCCACTCGTGCGGAGACACCTCAGAGCCTTTTGTTTGGTCTGAATTCTCCCAGGGATTCACCTTATGGTTGCTCCCTTGGTTAGCCCTTGTTGCCCAGCTCCCGTTTGGTGCCAACGATAAGCTTGATAACCTCGTATCTGTGCTGCTCGCCGTTGGCTCTCCGGTATTGGCAGGCTATTCATTGGCACTAAGTGTGCTTAATGGACGTTGGATAGCTAGACGTTTTAGAGCGTACGACTATCCAAATATCAGATATGCGGTTCAGATTCTTGACAGCCTTCAGCAATCACCTCTCACGGTTACCACCACGAACTCTCTCTTAGCATCACTTGTGGTGCTTCCTGAGAATGACGGTTGGTGGCGCGAGCTAGTTATCTCGCTCAACTACACGCATATGTGGTCGGTGTCCGCAGTGTCTTCCATTGCCTGGGTCATCATCGCCTACGTCCTTACACTAGTTAACTCCTTCACGGATGACCCGGCCGCGAAGATTGAGGTGACCGGCCAAGTGGTAGGATCATTATGGATCTGGTTGCTACCCATTGTCATAGGTTGGCTCCAAATCTCGCCCAAATGCGACTCGTTGCGAGTGCGTCATGCGATTGAACGTGCCAACAAAATAGCATACGTTGCGACACCATCAGGCGTGCCTACTCTAGCCAGTAAGGTATCCAAGCAACATGCCATTTCACTCCCACCGTCAACGGATCGGCTTCTGCGGTGCGACGAGTGGTCCACTGCTCCAATCTACAATTATTCACGCCTCTTCCCTTGGACCCAGGCAGTGGAGGAAGTATGCCAAGTTTATCGTGTAACTTCGGATCACGCCCATAGACAGTGTTCGGTCAGTCCAGACGTCGACTATAAGATATCGGAGAAGTTCCCTTCGCCTATAAATAGGATGGGCACCCTATCCCAGGTGGACGCGTATTGCCTGACAGTAGGAGAGCCAGCAGCTACTCCGAGAAGTCCCTGGGGACATGCCGTGTGGCCCAGGTTGATTCTTGCATCTATATTCGCACTCTTCCTGCAATGGGGTACCGTGGGTCCCGCTATTGCCATTGCCTGGCGTACACCAACAGTTGGTAAGCCATACCATGGACATTGATCGTCCGATACTAACAAGTTGGCATTCTTAAGGCCTCGGATGTCGGTCTGAATCATATTTGTTATACGGTGCATTGTCCACTGTCAGCTGGGCGATCCTTGTGATCTCCAGTCTTCTGTCTCACTACTCAACAACTGCATCCCCCACAAACACTTCTGGTCGGATTGCTGGACAACTGTCCATTGCCCTCCGTCGTCTTGGAAAAATCGTTGCATCCCTTAATGCAGTGTGGATTCTTGTTGTGTGCTTATTCCAAATCAGCAACTTCTGTTCTCGCTGTTATTGCACTAACAGCATTTTCGGATTAGGAGAAATGGCATACAATACGATTTCACCCTATTCCGATGATCTGAAGGGGGCTTGGAAGGGTGGCGCCTTCCTTGCGGCTGGCACGGCCACTCTATGCATTGTATATGTGAATCTAATGCTAAATCCTGAATTCCCTGGGCCTGGACCAGAGTGAATCTTAGCATTATCTCATAATCAAGAAGTCCTCTATCTCTTACTTGTGACAATAGTTGATCATTTCTGTACTCGCACATGAAAGTTTGTCCAGCTTCATGTCACGCTAGCGGCCTAAGCGCAATAGCCAACGCTGGGCAGGATTGAACTTGGTTTGTGACTCTGCACCTACATGATAGGTAGAACTATGTGAATCATCATCAATTCTGACTATAGGACATAACTATTAGTGAGGGTAGGGTCAATGAGGAGCGAGAAAGTCTATGATTGATGAGCTTTCGAGTCTCAACGTAAGTAGGAGTAAGGAAGAAATGCCAGTGACTCATGAGCTAGCAGTCACGGCCAAACCTGCAGCTTAAGAAACGGTGCGTAGTACTATGCTCGTGACTAGACTCGTAACCACCCCTCGTACAGGTATGAGCGAGCATCGATACCTGTAAAAAGAATCAGGAGGGTATGCAGCACGACGCGGCGATGCGTCATGAAATTCTTGTGAAATTCAAAATTTTGCCCGAGATCGCTCAAGATCTTGAATCTTCGATCAGCTTCCTATTATAGAAGAGTTACTGGGAAAGGAAATATTCTAGATTGCTGATTCAGCTTCTATACACAAAATTGTAATGCTAAGTATGCCTTTTTAAACCTCGACGCTTGGTCACCGGTCTAGCTCGTGACATCCCGTGGCAAAGAATTACGCGGTCACGCTCAAGTCACGGTACCAAGTTCAAGCATGATGCCATGGCACGCCCGCAAGAGACTCGTTCAAATTCCCATTTATGCATCCTTCCTAATTATGGCTTAGATACATACGCATTCCTTTACGCATAGACAATTCACTCGAACAATATTATCTGAGAAACGAGACACATGCAGTTGAAGCCAAGTTACCCTCATCCACCAACTCCGAGTCTCAGCACTAGAGAGCCGGAGTATCGACAAACAAAAGCTCTTTCATGCCTGCCGGATATCTGTCTCCTTTAGCTGCCTTATCTGCCTCTTCAGCGACTTTTCTGATTGTTTCAATGTCTTCCTTGCTCAGCTTGACGTTGACCGATTCGTGGTTCTCTTTCAAATACTATGGTTTATCATCAACCTCATCGGTCACCATCTTATTTAAAGTAATAAGGATAGACGGACCTTGGATTTTCTCGTCCCTGGAATAGGGATAACGGGGCAACCAGGCGTGCTCTGTGCGACGAGCCACGCGAGATCGATTTGCGTTGGGGAGGCTTTGTACTTCTCCCCGATGGTTTTGAGCGTATCGACTACCTTCATGATGCGGGGGAAGTTCTCCTCGCTGTAACGCGGGACCTGCTTGCGCCAGTCTTTCTCATCAAAGTCGGCTGGCGAATGCTGGATGGCGCAAAAGTCCGTCAGCATGCATCCTCAACAAGGAAGACGATTGTCTTACGATCTGCCCTGTCAACAATCCCCTCCCGACGGGGGCATAGGCAACGATGGCAATGCCAAGCTCCCTGCAGGTCTCGAGCAGCCCAATGTCGTTCCTCTCGATGTCGAGCGAGAAAGGATTATACTCGACCTGCACGGCGGAGATGGGGTGCACGGCGTGAGCGCGGCGAAGAGTTGAAGAGGACACTTCAGAGAGTCCGAGATACTTGACTTTGCCTTCTTTGACGAGCTCCGCCATCGCGCCAACTGTTTTCTCAATGGGGACTGTTTTGTCTGCTCTCTATTCTAGGTATAAGTCCTACCAAGCCTGGAAAAAGTACACGAAGCCTCACGTGTGCGTAGAACAAGTCGATCTGGTCCACCCCAAGTTTGCCAAGTGACTTTGCGCAGGCAGCTTTGACGTACTCCGGCTCGCCGTTAATCGCGCGAGGCTCAGAGACAAATCCGAACTTGGTGACGAGGAAGATTTTTGACCTGTTTCCGGTCTTCTTGATCCTACATTAAATGATAGAGCATATCAAAATTCGATCCTCGGCGGGGCAAAACGAGAAACAAATGGGACGTACCATTTCCCAACCAACTCCTCCGTGTCTCCGTACACATCCGCAGTGTCCCAGTGCGTGGCCCCAGTCTGGAACGCAAAGTCAAGGAACTAGACATAGCGCGTATCTTCAGGTTACGTGCATATCAAATGAACAGAGGGCTCACCTCGAGTCGCTCCTCATCTGAGCCTGCTGGACCGTAAACATGAGCGAGATTCATGATGCCTAGTCCGACGGCTGGAACATTCGTGGATCCGATCTTAGTTGTCGTGGCCATTGTTAGGTTGCTTTATTTCCTATGTGGCCTTTTGTTAAGTTTCGCCTTATATACAAATGGCAAGGTAGTGATAACCATCATGGAAAGCCCGACGGACATTTGAGTTGGATTACTCATACAGGAACCCGCCAGTGATGGCTATCAAACTCCGGGATTTGAACAGTAAGCTCATCTATCGCAGTAGATCGCAGTACACGAGGTTCAAGTTGAATAAATCAGTCATCATCGATCATCCTCGGTTACTCGTCAATCTCATCAAACAGAAGTTTAGAGAGATGATTCATCAGGTCATAAAAGTAGCCGTTTGATTGGACGCAGAACCACAAGGTGAGCTTTCGTTACCGAACTTTTATAGGACAGCGGCGATGATCATGATGTTCAAGCCTCCATAACTCCATCAGGTTTCCAAACTATTTTGCCTTAACGATGTAGAGTGGCCGCAATACACGTCATACATGTAAAACACACAATTTTTATGTAAAGGTATACATAATCAAGCCGCATTCCCATTGCCCAATACAGCCTACGCTCGCGAACAGCGGGTAATACATTCTGCATACAGCACACTCGCCTGAGTGACGAGAAGCCATTACATTATTGCGTAGCTATCCCATAGACCGACTGCCGCACGCCATCAGAAGACTACAGCACGCTGCGGAGAAGATATCTATAATTTATACACTGGCACAGCACTAGTAGAA
>QLOK01006791.1:218-16124 GCA_003313805.1 Tricholoma flavovirens
CACTAAAAGAAGTGTTTCTACGAGAGGAATAAGAAAATGGTTGTTTTTTTGGAGGACCAGGAAAGTTTGTACAAAAGTAGCGGTGTGTAAGTGATCGGCACCATACAAGTCATCGAGTACATGTCATATTCTGCATCGTTCTGTCATAGCATTCAGGCAGGCACACACCTCCACGCTTGTTCTTCTGTTCCTAGAGGTTGAAGAGCAGAACACGTCTGCGGCGTTCTATCTCATTCTTATGGAGATGATCGAACGTGATCGAACGTCAACAAACCCAAAGCACTTACCGAACGGAGAAACATGTGTAACCACATCATTCCTGTCAAATCAAAACGTTATGTTAGTCGCTATCGGGTATATTCTGTCAGATGTTAAACATGTCGTAAGCAAAAAATCAAAAGTAGTATATGCAAGAGTCTACAATACACGGAACAAGGTGCAGGTTATGCCTCAATGACATGTGTGCCAGTAGTGGACGTAGAAAGTCCCATGAATAAAACCGGAGAAAGTACGTATGGAACAGGGTGCAAAAAGAATGAACGACCCAAATTCGTAGGGAAAAAAAAAGGTTCAAACACGATACGGTCCAGTAGAACATGGTCCAGAAGACATCGTTCACGCCATGAGCGCAATGACAGCAGCGCCGATGAGCCCTGCAGCTCCGAGTTGTGCTGCTTGTGTGGCTGCAGCGTTGCTCGTAGTCGCAGATTTTGTGGTAGTTGGGCTCCCAGAGGAAGAGGGGGAAGAAAGGGAAGAGGTGGGAGTGCCGGTAGTGCTCGTGGGCCGGGGAGTGGTGCTAGAAAGGAGGTCAGATACGAATGTTATTATTAGGAAATAACATACACCGGGGTGGTAGAAGTCGATACTGGGGTAGAGGCTGGGGTACCACCGGAGCTAGTTGCACCGGCAGTGGTAGGACCAGTAGAAGTAGAGCCTGAGCCTGAGCCTGAAGAAGTGGGATTTTTTCCAACACAACTAGTGTCCGCTATAGGAAAAAAGTCTATAATTGGCCACAAAACGAAATGGAATGATGCACTCACAACCGGAGTTGATGTTGAACGGGGCGGACGAGGCAGTTGCTCCAGTTGAATCACGGATGGTCAGACCGATGGATTGACCTTGAAATCCCAATGATTAAATGATATAACTATGTACTATGTGGGTAATGCTTACCCGCAGTAATGTTAGCGATCCATGTCACGGAGGTACTGGATGTGGAAGGGAAAGTCACCAGAGCCTGTGCACCGGGTTGGCCACCTGGAAGGATGCTAGAAAGTCAATGTGAGCATTTAAACGCACTAGTGCTATGATAAGCACGCACCTCTATAGGGGCAGCGCAACAGGGGCGAAACCACATGTTAGAAAAAGGAGAAGATGATCCAACGGTGGATACATACCACAAAGTACGGAGCTAGATAGAGAAATGTTATAAGATAGCTGGTCTGGTGGTAGATGAAGAACAAAGGTACCTTGGCCTCCACTCCAGGTAAGCAATATCGGCTGACAAACAACAACATTGGTGCTGAACGAGATTGGGTTGAAAAAACAAGGGTGGTAAGAGATAAAGGGGACTCACGGAGTGTTGATTGTGAGCTGACCAAAGACGGCAGTCACAGCGGCCAAAACTGCGAGAGGAGCAAGGAGGAATTTCATTGCTAGGTTGCTGAACGTCGTGGTTGATGGAGGTGCGAAAAAACGTGTGTTACCGTACGATTTTATATTTATAGGCGCGGGTAATTGTTTATATACCAAACAGCTTACTTCCTAACCATCATGACTATGATCGATGGATCCGGCGTCCCTACCGCAGCACCCGTAATGTAGCAACTAATCCGTAATGGTCGCTCACCCAGATATCTTCACCCCCCTCAACGTATCCCGCCCTAATGTCAACCCCAATGAGACTAGGTTCATCAACCCTATAACTTCGTCGCGGCACGTATAATACTTTGTCCAAACGTGCAGGGGGAAAGTTGCCTCCGCCCTGATAACCCCATGTGAAACCCGACTCATCATTGTGCGGTTTCTTCCAAGCGTCTTTTAGCCCAAAGTCTTCCGCAAGGGAAGCATCGGACGGACTAATCGCATTCATATCTCCTGCAATCACTCCCCCCTGTACTTCCTCTTTCTTCTTCAGATACGATGCAAGAATGGACATTTGCATCGGCCTATACTGCTCGCCCTCCTGTAGGGATTCCAGATGCGTGTTGATGAGACGCATCGTGACTTCCCGCGATTCAGCTGCAGTCGAAGGCGTGTTGAGCTTAATGTCGACCACAACCCCCGTTCGTGACTGCGATGAATGCCCGAAATGCAAAATACATGCCCTCACGATGACAAGCGATCGCGAAACGAGGGTGACGTTCCCATAGAGAGAATTATTTGGCCAGCGTGTGTGGCTGATGGGCGTGACGACAAAGTTATTTCTGACCCACTCATTCTCCAAGACATGAGCTAAAGCATCCTGGTGGACCTCCTGCAGCATGATGACGCAGGGCTCAGGGGCTTCCCCTGGTGGGCATTTGAAGACGTGCATTTCGAGATATCGCAGTACAACGAAGAGCCGGGCTTTAACCTGCGCATTCTGGAAGTCAACATTCCAGGTTACAATCTTGATGCTGGACGGGTGGTACGTCCGTTCGTTAATTTTGCTGCTGGAGACATGCTTCCATATACCACCCTTCGCATGTCGATAATAATAAGCCTTTATGGGAAAATGGCGGCTAGGTATAACTGGTGATTCGTCGTAGTCGGACGACATTCTTAGTCGGGAGTAGCGATGAGGGAATCAAGGGGATTGAGTCTGTGAGATTTTTATGTGTATCAGTAGGCGCTGGACAGAACAAGACATCGATCCGTGGCGACCAGTCAAGTGCTTCCACTGTGGGTGTTGAGAAGGGTAGATGCCATCGCCACGCCTTTCAAGATCCATGGTCACGTTGAGCAACACGAGGCGCAGACGGCTACCCATTTCAAATTCCTGATCAAACTCGAGGCAAACTTTTCACACTTCCGGCTCATAGGCGCTATGGGATGTCAAAGTTCCGAGGTAGGTTTATAATTGCAACGTCCAGTAAAGGTACAGAGTGATTACAGTTCAGACTCTGCTCTCCTAATTTTTTCGTCCCCCTCCTCTACCTTCCTCTCAACGAACGCACGGAGTATGTTTGCCTTGGTCTTGATCTCATCGATTTTGGATGGTGAGAGATCCTTCTTCTTCAGAATCGTGGCCAATCTACCCAAAACACGGGAACATGATCCACGTTCAGCGGAGGTGGAGATAAGTGCCGTTGATCGTCACATACCGTTTTGACTCCTTTTCAACATAGCCCTCAGTGCCCTTTACAAGTTTTTCCATGATTCGTAAGTAATGCTTAGATGCTGCACCAGCGCTTGTCGCGAGTGCTGTTGCCTGCTTATACAGCGCGTCCTGTGCATCGGCGGTAGCCGCGAAGAACTGGTGCGCTAGCTCATCAAACTCAGCGAGACGACCAGCCTATGATAAGGAAAGGCCGATTAATCATCTCATCACCTCAAGGTATTCATTAGGTGGAGCCAGCCTCACCTTGTCATTTAAGCCTCCACCCACGGCACGGTGGGTTCCACACTTCTCATTCAGGAAGCTGACAAAATCAGCTTCTGAGCGACCACCATTATAATCCAGTGGCTTGTCCTTGTTGTCCTTGGAGAAGAATTTGATAGTTGGGAAACCGCTGACGTCGTATTTCTTCGTGAGGTCCGCGTTCTTTTTCGCATCTCCATCGACGTTGGCAACGATGCACTATGTCACGATGCACAGTTGGCAAACATAACCGACACTAGGGATGGGAAGCTTACATTACTTTCGGACTTGAAAGTTTTGGCAACTGTCGTAGGCCTGAATGAGTCATCAAAAATATATTATTTGGGTATGTTGTACCTTGCTCGTAGGTAGGCTTCAGGTTTTTGCAGTGACCACACCAAGGAGCCTAAAAAAATTCAAATCCACTACCCGGTGAAAAGCAAGAATATCATACCGTGAAAGTCACAAGAACATCTTTTGACGTGTCCTTGTTTTTTAATAATAATAAAAAGGGTCAGCCGAGGTTCATAGTTATCAGTAAGGCAAACAAACCAGGGCAACTGAATCAAATGTATGTACATCCAATACTAGTGTTTCATCAGGTGGAGGGGGCTTAATGCTTGATTTGATCTTTGACTTCTCCGTGATGCTGTCATGACCACGGTGGGTTTGTGAGATATGGGCAGTTGTGACATGAGGCCTACAAAGCAGCTAAGCTGTCGAGATCTCTCCCCGACTCGTATGGCTCGTGATTTCCATCCGCGTCAAACCATTTAAGGGCTAAGGCAACATGTCCTTTAGGATTTAAACGTGTAGGAATGCCGACGTACGCACTTGGGTATCCAGTAACGCCGTATTTCTTTCCTAAAGGTTTACCCTCTCCATCAGCGTCGACTTTGGCAATGATAACTTTGTCTTTCGCATGCGCATACGCATCGGCAAGTTGTTCATACACAGGCGCAAGGTTCTGTCGTAGAGACTCCGTAACAACTTCGCTTCGAAAGTAGGGAGCGGTTTACCTTGCAATGTCCACTGTATTATGAATTCAAGAGTCAGTCGTGATAATAATGTAAGCATGAATAGACGCACCACCAAGGAGCAAAGCTAGACGGAAGGAGTGATGATGAGAGGTTAGATGAATAAGCCTCTGACTTACAATTCGACCAGACCGGGCTTCCCGTTTCCAATAACCGTGTCGAAGTTGTCGGGGGTAAGATCTATTACATTGGATGCGCTTGCTCTAGTTAGGAGAGCGGCGACTACAAAGGAAAGAGAAAATAACATGGTGGTTTGCAATAACGTGGATAACCTATATAATAACAAATTTAAATCATGTACTATGATTGGTCATGTTCCGCCACGTATACTCTTGGCGATCATATTTATAGGATCGCGTAACTAATCTTCCGAGTCGACGATAATAAAACGCTCTCTCACTTACTAGAACACTCAATAGAAAATGGCTCACGAACCTACCCACCATGAACAGGACGACTTTGACGAGGAGGAACAAGGTGAAGAGTTCATTGCTCCAGATGATATCCTGGAAGAAGTCGGAGACGATGGTGACCACCCTATGGACGAGGATGATGATGATGGTGACGATCTCGGTCAACTGGGCGCTGGATCTTCCGTACCAGAAATCAATTCAGTACAACTTTTCGCAGAACACCGCGGCTCCGTTTTTGCTGTATCGGGACACCCGACAGAACCACTGGCTGCATCCGGGGGAGAGGACGATCTAGGATATATCTGGGATATCACCGATGGCGAGGTGATTGTGAAACTGACCGGACATACCGATAGCGTCACCTGTACCTCCTGGAGCGCTGATGGCGAAATGATTTCCACTGGTGGCATGGATGGGAAGATCAGAATATGGCGGAGGGTTGGCAAAGAAAATTATAGAATCTGGGAATTCTTGACGGAGCTACAGGGTCCTGACGAAGTGATGGTATGTACGCTTCCCCCAAGTGCCATCCCATATCTTCATCTCCTCAAGTTCCTCCGATGGCACCCAAAAGGCAATGCGCTTCTTGCAGGATCGAAGGACTCAACCGTATGGCTTTGGCAGCGTGCGTCCTGCCCCACCAACCCTCGTTTCAAATTTCTAATATCGTGCGTATATAGTTCCCTCTGGGAATACAATGCAGGTCTTTGCAGGTCATGCCGATGTAGTCAACTGTGGAGAGTTTACCCCAGACGGTGAGGCTATCGGGTCAATTATTTGAGGCGTGATCCGAATACTTGGCAGGTAAAAGAATCGTGACTGCATGCGCAGAGGGAACTTTGATATACTGGGATCCTCGCTTACCAACCCCCGTCTTTAAACTGACCGCTAACGATGCTCGGTTTGATTTGGAAAGTATCACCTCTGTGGGCGTAAATCCTTCCTCGACCCTCGCCGTTGTTGGCGGTGCAAATGGAGGTGTTCGTGTCATCAGTCTGAGCAAAGGGGAAGTCGTCGGCGCACTCGGCGGCCACGCCGAGGGCGAGAGCATAGAAGCGGTCACATTTATCGATGTTGGCGGCTCCAATGCCGGTCCTGGAGTAGCAGTCACAGGAGGAACGGACGGCAAGGGCTGTATATGGGACCTCAGCACGATGCGATTGCGAGCTACACTACAACATGAGGTTCGTGCGTTATTATGGAAGCCGATGACACTCAGCTTGATGGTTCGTTCTAGGACGCTGTAACAGCACTGTTGACACATCCAGCACCTAGAGGTTACATCTTGGTTTCCGCTTCTGCTGACAAAAAGCTACGTACATGGGATGGCCGAACAGGGACCCTTTTACGAGAACACATAGCTCATGAAGAAATCGTGCTGGGAGCCTCATTGGGTTTGGGAGGTTCGGTTGTGATAAGTGCTGGTGATGATGGCGCATGTTATGTGTTCACCACGGAGGCGACAGACGATGAAGAGTAATTCATCAACACTAGATAGTATCTGTCTCATTGACTTATGGGATCCCCACTCAGAGACCGTAAGGATGCATTGAATAAGGCCTTTCTGTTACTATATATACTAGCTGTAACTAGTTGTATCGTAGTAGAAGTCTGGATTCCTGCATAACAAAGCAAGGAATAAATTACTCCAAATAAAATTAGTCCACGTCCTGCTCCGAACTATCACATGTCCCACTCGTCCCATATCCCCGAAGTAGCGGTCATTGGTGTTGGTTGCACCGGAGTGCTTGCCACATATTCCGACGTCTCCATCAATTCAACAATCTTGTCAGAGATACCGTCCTTGTCATCTTTTCCACCTCTCATAGCCACCAGAATGGGGTCATCATAATACGAGGAACTGGCATGCAATAGTCGAATATCAATCCCCTCAATAACTTGGACTATCAGCCCGGTGGCGGTGTTGCGGATTTCAATGAACTGTGGAGAGAATAGAAAGAGATGGCGTCCGCGTTGAGCAAACGACGTGGCTTTGGTCTCCCACTTGATGTAGCCAGAGGATCGCGCTGGGATACCATGCTTTGTGACATAGCAACCCAGAGCTACAGTTAATCATAAACATCGGAAGCACGGAACAAAAGTAAATGTAGGCCTTACCATCGTAAACCACAAGAAGTTCATTCGGAGAGACGCGAACTAAGCCAAGTGCTTTTGCCTTATCCAACCGAGACTTGAGGTGAGCACGCGCCTCGACAGCAGCCTTGAGCTCTTTGGTGGGAGGGTCCCGTAGATCTGGTATAACAGAGATTTGTGATTGTGCAACACTGCAAGACAGTTATCGAGGTTTGTAAAGATTGTTGTATAACTTACTTTATTGGATCAACAACCACGATGCCCTTGTCAGTACTGATACACACTGATCTAGTTAGAGGCGTTATGTTGTACGTCTCCCTAGGAACGTATCCAGGCTACAAATAAATGAGAACACTGACAAGCTAAACTAAGAAATACAATTTACCTCTCCAACGGGATGAAACGACAATGATGATCTGTGTGGAGAGAACGGAGCAGATACATCAACGGCTTCTAGAACGTTTAGCGTCGTAGAAGTTTGAAGGCGTTTCTTCGATGTATATATGACTACGAACGACTATGAGGAATGTGTGAAAATCGAAAGACCGATTCTGCTCACGTAGCGCCCTGCCTCCGTTGTATGTGTGCTTTGCAAATACCACATTTGACTCCGACCCCGCTATTTTCTCCCCTGATGCACTCAACATAGCGGCCTCCGCTTGTCCCAAGATCACCTGAACAAGAACGTCTAAGGAGTATGACCGAAGCCAAGTATCCGTGTGGATGATGAACTTATTGTACACTCTCGACCCAAAAGATTGTATAGCAATCAGTGAGGATGGATCGGAATAGGAGAAGGTCAAGCGAAACACTTGAAAAGTATCAAGTGAGCATCGTTCAATTCGACTGGCCATGATTAGTACCTTCTGAACCTCGTCGTGAGACATACACCCCAGAAGAGCATCCTACAGCAATGAATTTCCTGCCTTCAACGGCTATCGAGAACGATGAATACTTGAACCGTGTTGTAGAATGAAATTGCTCACAAAAAGGAACAGCGCTAGTGATTCTGCCTGACAGCCGAACCTGCGAGTTAGCCACCGTCTTGGGCCCAATCATACGAAAGAATCCGTCTGTCACTGTTTGCAGATAGTACCACTAAATGCAAGTCAGCACACTGAAGCCATTGATTGCACGCGGAAGGTTTACCTGGTTCGCCTCCTGCCGTACTTTATGCAACCCGCTAGCGTTAAAGAGCGCAGTATACCACTTCTTCCTAACGGTTTCGCTTGTTACGTAAAGCGTGTACCGTCTCGTTGCCTTGCCCGATGCATGGTATATCGTGAATGGGTAGACAGGAATTGAATTTGACCGCAGACTGTCCAAGAGCCCTCTATCTTCAGAACGTTCTTTTCGGGCTTCTGCAGGATCGTTGAACGATCCCAGACGTAAGTATGATAGAGGAATTGGCTGTAGATCCTGGATGTGAGCCTATGCTGTATATCACGCGACCATGACTTACGCGAGACATCAAATGGCGTTTCACGGTGCCGTTCCGCTGCGTCTCCTCGTGTGTTAAGATGACTGGGAGACTGCTGCGTCAGCATAATTGAATCCTAACCAATCACGTAACCTTACAATAGTTATCAATGAGGGCAGCTGTCTGGTCAGACCATGTTTCGGACCATCCTGTTTCCGTGCGACTACGTCGCGAGATCGGCCCCGAGTATACCAACGTCCGACTTTTTTCATACAGATCCATATCCTGCTCTTTTGTAGTTACGAATCACGGCAAGTGAACACCAGAACACGTACGATAATTTCCCCTTTCTGAAAAACTAGACTCTCGCATAACTCCCAGAATTTGACCTTGTTTTCGGCGGCCTCGATTCCAGGTTGAGTGCTCTTTATAGAATCAGCTAGCACACCCAGTATGATTGGAAGGGTTTCAATGTCTGGATGTTCCTGGTCAGTAAGTTTGAGAACCTGATTCAGGACAAGATTAAGCCGCGGAAGACGAGTGACGGGACGCGACAGGAAAGTGATGAGGTCGCGTTTACGGATGCGAGAGTCTGTAGATACGGACTGGAGGAAACATTGATAATCATGATTGCGTTTTAGTTCTTGTCGATGATAAGATTCGGCGAGTGGATAGTGTTTGATATATACTTCATATGCTGAGCGAAATTCAGACATGAGAATCGCTGTATCCTGACAACATGAGCAATGTATTCATATGTGGAAGTAGACACGAACTGTCAAGAACTATATCGGCCACGCTTTGGATGAGCGGATGTTGATCACGCTGGCGTGCAAAAAGGGCGCCAAGCATACGTTGATGATGGTTTAAAATCTCGCGTAGATTTCCGAACACTTCACTGAGGAAAGTAGGGAGACGGGACTGAGGAATGATAGGAGGCGAAGCGTCACGTAGCCGTTTGATAAAGACCTATTGGAGGAAAGTCTTGTACTCCAACACGGGGACAGGAGACACACACCTCTTCCACCGTCTCTAGATCGGATACATAGTCCCGTTCAGCTTTGAATATTTCAAATATCACGGATTGCCTCTGGACCTCTTGCTTTCCCAGTGCGTCTCTAGCTGATTCGGGAACCAATTTATACCACTCTTGCTCATTTTCAAGTAATTCTCCTGATTGAAAGCGGCGAAGCCCTTCCTCAGACTCCAGGCTGTGGGGGGACATAGGATAAGCCAATGTGCAAGCAGATGACAGGTTACACACGACATCTTTGATAACTCGCAAGACAGATCCTCATAGTCATCGATAAGCTGAAATGCATACTTAAGTGACACATGCCGATTTGAACGAGGGGCATTCTGAAGCGCACCTCTGAGAGAGATTCGGTGTCCTGATGATACGAAGATGCCGTTGATTGGAATGAACCGGTTGAAATTTGGGGATGTAAAGTTAATGAGGTTGGACTCAGACTTGTGTTATTGATATTGTTTGAAGACCTGTGTCGTGAAGTGCTGGCATGTTGCGTCTGGCTGTGTGACACCGAACGAGACAACTGAGGTTCGGGGAATGGTAGATGGCCATTCGTAGGTGTGGAAAAACTCTGAGATCGGCCAGACAGATCCATCATCGATCGCGCACGAGCCATGGAGGTGTCTGGAGTAGCTGGTTGATATGGCCATGGGTTGTCAAAAGCAGTGGAGAAGTCCAAGGCGGTGTAAGGTGGGGGGTTTACTTCGAAGGCATAGGGTGTATGTTGAGGCTGTTGATCGGAACGGTTGGCAGGATATTGAGATGTGTTAGTTGGTGGTATTGAGATATGAGGACGTTGGGGATCTCCATCGTATGCCATAGGATAGTGGCTGGTCTCCGCAGAGAAGGGAGGTGAGATTGTTCAATTATAGCCCAGTGCTACGCGCTAACCCGTGATCCGTCCAGTCTGGGCGCCTGTACAGCAACTTGAAGACGATTCTTCGTAAGCGACGACGAGATCCAAACGAACTTCAAGTCGAAGCTAATGACGAAAACAAGATGAAAGCACGGCACTTCGAAAGTCTAAAGGGGGATTCGGCAGCTGCCTACTAGTTATAATGATGGACTTACTTTATGTTGGGATTTTATTCCATATGGCTACGTAAAACCAGGGTTTCAGGCACCAGCAAGGCACCCACCCAGCTTGACGTTCAACAACATGCAATTAACGACTCGGATGCTGTGACGTGTGCAGTAAGTCTTCAAAAGAGTACCATCCAGAGCCCTCGAGGAACTCAGGCCACATATCGTATGCCTACTGGCGGTTTTAGGGAGATGAGGGTAAAACGATGAAAGCATGGAGTCTGATTCAACTATTACAAACGCTTTGGCCGATACTCAAAGCATCGAAGACAATAATTTCAACCTCAGGCTTGTGGTGTGGTTTACGCAATGGTTCAGCTTATTGGGACATCGGTTGAACAAGGCACTGCGCTTCACAAATACGATGGTTTCGACGCAATAGTATGTTTACTGAAAGTAGGGGCTATCATACCATTTAAGTAGAAACTTCCAGTCATTTAGCTGCTGTGTATCAATTCTTTTTGCTTTCCTGAGAACCTACAAGCATTTGCCAGAGCTCGGGACCATCCCGAATGAGGGCCTGATTACTGTTGTCAGTCACGTCGAACCAATGATAAATCGTCAAACACACGATGATAACCTCCACCGCGATAAGTGCGATAATGACTAGCTCCATCGAGTGAGTTGATGACTGGAGCACATGAGGTCAATGAGAATTGAGCATGGCGTGTCGCATGAAGACAAACCTCAGTAAGAAGCTGGCGCAGTACGGATTGGGCCTGCAGAAACGTCAATGATAACAGAGAAAGAAAAGATGAAATGAATACCTCTGCAGCATATGTAATCTTGTCGTTCACGGATCTAGTCCGCTCCTTTACATCTAGAGCCCTGCTCATGGAATTAAAGAGGCCTATTACACTCGGTAAGAATCCAAGAATCGAATAAAACAACTAGACCAACGCACGCTCAAGTTCCGGCTCAGCCCAGTAAAAATCAGGCACATCACTGAAATTTTCGCGATTCAGATTGAGTCCTTGTCTGAACTTCATAAGTTCGCCCAATTTCTTAATGAGAGCCTTTCGCCCCATCCCAGGTTTTCCTGTCTTTTCTAGCGAGTGGGGAAGAAGTGCCATCGAAGTTAAATAATTATCCAAGGAGACTTCCAGTGCAGATAGTGCAGTCGAGCGCGAGAGTGCCTGGGAGTACACATACCGGGCAAGGAGTGTCTCCTCCGGTAAAGCCATGGGCGGAAGATTGGTCGGAATGGTCGTACTTGAACTCAAGGGAGACATTTGGCCAAGGATGATAAGATCCCCTTGAAGTCTGGTGTTCCTAAACGCGTGAGCGGGCAGAGGGAAGAACAAAATGTCGTATCAGCTCCCATTTCCACAAAAGCACGTACCACCCAACTCAATAGGATCAACGACGAATTCGAGCTCCTCTGTCTCAACTTCCCGAAGCGGGGAAACCTCTATACCAGGAGCTTGATCAATGACCTCGGCTCTAAATCTTTTGGCATCGTTCTCTTCAAGACCCCAGCACACAAAGCTCCCATTGGAAAAGACGAATATTTCGCCCTCCTTGTCTTTTGGGCCCCATTTTGGAACCCACCACGATTCATGGAGCGTTTGTGAACGCGCTGGTAGGTCTGGGTGTCCCCGAAGTCGAGATAGGCGATATTGTTCTGCGGTAGCGAGAGTAAAGACGGTCTCTATGTCTCCACGCGTTGGAGTTGGATTTGACCTTATAGGTAGCGACGCAGAAGCAGTCCGCCTGAGTGGAGTCGTGGCTTTAGGCTTTGGTTTAGGCAGGTCGGAGATACTGTTGTCATTCGGGTGGCTCTGTGAAGGTGTAGCTGGGTTTGCCAAGTAACGACGAGGAAAGCGAAAATGAATCGTTTCAGAAACTTGGCGGCATACAGATCGTTTGAAGCTCTGAGTGATTGAAGAGAGCATAACGACGAGTATCAAGTCAACCCCCCGGCCTGAACGAGATGGGCAACGTTGCCCTCTGATTTGAATTCTAAGTGACCACCGTTGGGAAACCTTATGAATTGCATTTCTTGCTGGGCGTCAACGTTTCAACTGTTACGCAGCGAACGAGAGAGTACCATTGCCCTACATAATATGCTACATGTTTTATAAATTTTATGTTCATCAAATGTCCCATGAAATTGACTGAATCTGGGATGTGAGAATGACCTGGGGTAATTAATTTAAGTCGGCTGCATGGATGCAGAGGTTTGACTGGTAACTCTAGGCATTGCGTATAGGATCCATCACTCGAATGACGGCGATCTATCGCAATATACAGCCTATTTGACGCAGATCAGCATACCTGCCCAGCGCTGCAAATGATGTTTAGTCCTCAGGAATCGGGAAGACAGTAGAAGCATGGCATACCCTGGCATCTGGCCTTGACCAGCGATCGCGACCAGATCGCGACCCAAAGCAAGGATTCATTTGAATCCTTCTACGCAATTGGGTGGCTGTATAACGACAGCGATACTGGAGGGAAAAAAATATCAGTGAGAGGCAGATCTGACAAGGCATTGTTACACTTACAGAAGTATCGGGGTGGTTAGCCAACGAACAGGTCCAATGGCAGGCCAACCTTTTATATGAGAAGTTCCCACGCCGTGTCCGATTTTGCGGAGCGCTCACTGCCACAAGCTTTCAACTTCAAGCTTCAAGCTTCAAGGTTCACACTGGGCTCACAAGTAGGAAAGCAATTGATAGTAAGTATAGTATATATGCAATAATCCCCCTCTATCCAGTGTGCACCATGTCCGTTATAGAATGCGCGTAAATTCATAATGATCAATTCTCGACAAACCACCCTGCCCGGGTCATTTCATCCGCCAATCCTTCCCAATTCCGCCGTCGGGCTTTCCTTCCTGAAAGCTCAGTTGCAAACCTAAGGAGATCCCATTAATTATGGTAACGTTACAAAAATTTAATTTTACTGACCGGAGGCACTCTTCTAGTCGCCACCGCCCTCGATCAGTTTCTGGACCACTCGCATCATCTCCAGTCCAGGATGGTGTATACGGCGACCCCGGAGCAATCCGTCGACTGAGCGCGTATATCATACCAGCAACAAAGGCATCTTGTGCCCCTACTTCATCAATAACGTCATCATCTTCATTACCACCTGGAACCTCGGTTCCTTGTGAATCATTGTCATCATCGTCTTCAGTTTGGTATCGAGTCCTTAGTCTACGTCCACGGGAGCATGATCTTGCTTTGGAAGGGGTAGACAACGAATGGCTCACACCGCTGTCATTTCCGACATCCGAAATAAGATGACTTCGATCAGAAAAAAAGGCACTGGAAGAAGGCGTTTGACTCCGCCCATCCGCCCAAAACCCACTCCCGCTTCGTACTGATTGTACATCTCTTGTACCATTTGCTTGACTAGGGTTAGGCTGGGTAACAGATTGCTCTTCAACCCACCCTGAACTTTGGAAATACTCCTTTGTCGGCAACGACAGAAGTGCAGCGCCTTCCGATCCCCAATGTGCGACAAGCAAGGCATGTGGGGGAGCAGTGGAAGCCAAGGACAGCAAAAATGCACGAGGTGTAGTGGCGTAATGAGGGGAATTTGCTTGGGCGTAGGATTTGTTCAGAAACAAAATATCGGCATGTGGAATCAGCTATCTCGACGCGTATAATCAGGACACAAATTCCGTCGGAAGAGAACGAAAGATTCACACCGCTTCGACGCCTTGTCTACCCTTGCGACCAACATCAACACTGAATACACAGTGACTTCTCCATTTTCTCTCGCGTGCGAGTCCATCCAAGCCAGTGATGTTACTCAGAGTTGTTTTAACCGATCTCCCCTCAAAGTGTAACCAATCAAAAGGAGCTGGACTATTTGGGTTAAACAGGCTCGCAGAGGGACGCGCGCCTGACGTGGAGGACCGTGGAGTTGGTAATGCACCAGGGGAGCTTGTAGGAGAAGTAACGGGAGATATTTGAAGGTAGTTTTCGGGGGCTAAAAGTGGTCCCAGCAAAGAAACAAACTCTTCATGGGTGATGTCCGGGAGGGGATTATGATTGACGACCGTCCGTGTGTCATTCTCAGCTGCGCGGCATTCAACGTGTGCATGGTAGCCATAATCGGATGTACAATACCTGAGTGCAATATCCAGGCGCTCGGTACACCAGCGCCCTTCCAAATCTTGCAGTACTTCGTGATGACGCCCTCGTTCTCTAGGTCGCGTAGAATCATTTGGCCTTCGGGATTTCCGGACAACGAGGCTACAAGCACGGCTTCCACAGATGGGAATTGCGCTAGTAGAGATAGAATCTTGGTGACGCGAATAAGTCCTGATCCTCGAACGTGATAAAATACCAATACCGTATTAGCTCCGCCTCCTCTGGCCCTCTCTACAGAATGGGCGCGAATGACTGTGGATGGGGCGGGATAACTTGGTACGAAGAGGGTGTGGGTAACGAACAGAGTGCCAGAGGCTACAATCCTGAGCGATTTTGGCAGCGGAACTTGATACGCCTCGTCTCGACGTAGCTTGGCCATCTCTTATAGAAGTCAGCTGAGAGTTCGTGATATAGAGAAGACAACGCAGGGAAAGTACAGTCCCCAAAGAGGAAGGGAGTAGAGAGAGATGCACCCTCAAGTGGATGCACTCAGTGAGACCTGACAACTTGAAGTTGCATTTCGCTTACAATTTTTTGCATATGTTGCAGAAGTCAAAGTAGACGCCGAGATTTGTCGATTATGTCTTCAACAATGAACTAAACCTCGACAGATGATCAACCTGGTCCCAGGTAAACTATATATAAAGGTCGTGCGACTCTACTGTGAACATAAGTTACTTTTCTAGAACAGATGGTGTGCTGGTTGCAATGAAGTATGGAGCCAAGGGTCATTCCATTTCCACATCGCCATCACCATCTTCGCTGGCATCTTCCCACTCACCCTCACCCTCCCCGACTCCATCGCCATCATCGGTAGGAGCGGTCGTAATTCCTAAAACATCCAGTTTCGCTATTAGTTCCTTGACGTGTTCCAACAACGGTACATCAGGGTGTTCCTCGTTAGTATGTAGCTAGATTATCATACCAGTGTGAGGAACGAAGACAGCACGGGGAGAGTTGGCAATCCTTACTACTTGACATGTCTCCAGGCAATCCCTTGCGTCTCTGGCTAGCTCTTGCCATGTCAGCTCATCTAACTTTTCGCCATTCTCTCGAGCTTCCTCCGACATCAGGAAGAAGCACCATCCTTCAAGGTACCACGCCTCAACCTCTTGATCGTCCGATGCCATGACACCATGCAACACTAGGAGTGCAGGCGTGTAA
>QLOK01006800.1:0-11594 GCA_003313805.1 Tricholoma flavovirens
TTCATCTGATGATGCCAATTGATAGGTTACCAAGTTACATGCTACATCTACTATATGGTACAGCAAGCATTGTAGTAGTGCATTCACTGGTTACTTAGTAGGTGCTACATATATAGTATGAGAGTGTTCGACGGTGTCCACCAAACCTGTATCACTCAATACATTGTATGCATTTGATAGGTCATATCATTCGATACAGTGTAGCTTACCTATGTGCTTGTCTTGTTGGCATCCTTTCATTTGGCCTGTCATCCCCAGCTTCATTGTTCTTGTTGTCATGTCGCTGTTTCCCCCTCGTTGTCTTCTTCCTCTTCCTGCCCTCATTGCCATCTGCTTCCTTGTCAGGCCTCTCGCAGCAGTGGTTGAGGGGTGCTGCTTGTGGTGTGGTGGCATTGTTGTCATTAACTGGCCGTTTTATTGTGGGCCCCCGTTCCTACAAGTAGAGGCTTGCAGCAGCAGTTGTGGTGGTGGTGGTGGCATCATTGGCGTGAACTTGTTTCTGGGTCATTGTATTGTTGTAATGCAGTTAGATCTTAGGGTTATTACAGACTACTAGGATTGGACTAGGATTGACACTTAGGACTGGAAATCCTAGATAGGGGTACAGCCAGCAGAATGGGCAGGAATGGAAACTTGAGTGAGGCACAGATTTCCATCCTGCAGAATAATACTTACAAAAATATTGGAAGATGGTAGGCAGCACTCATGCACACCACTAACAAGTTGTAAGGCTGTAAGGCTTCTAAGGTCATCAGCATTGGAACTAGGCATTCTACATATGTATCTAAAAAAAGTGACTTCATGAAGTGGTGTCTTAATAAAATCTCCAGATCAGGTGAAAGAACAGAATTGATGACATGATCATGCCAACATAATCAGATCTGAGAAGGGACAGAATTTATAACATGGTCATAATTCCATCCCTCCCCAGATCTGAAGATTTTGTCAAGACCAGGTTATTCTGTCCCTTCTCAGATCTGAAGATTTTGTCAAGACACCAATTCATGTATTCCATCCCTTCTCAGATTTGAATATTTTGTCAAGACACCAACCATGATTTTGTCAGGACATCAATTCATGTATTCTGTCCCTTCTCAGATCTTGTTATGACATGAACCAGGAAGAAGGGACAGAATTTATAACATGGTCATAATTCCACCCCTTCCCAGATCTGAAGATTTTGTCAAGACACCAGTTCATGGTTCCAACCCTTCCCAGATCTGAAGATTTAATCAAGACACCAATTCATGTATTCCATCCCTTCTCAGATCTGAATATTTGTCAAGACACCAACCATGATAAGTCTGGCCACTCAACCCACCACACTTACAACACACATGCCTACTACACCTGCCTGTGGTTGCCTGCAGTCAACACAGCCACCACCAAAACTCCCACCAGTGGCCTACTACACTGCCTGCGGTCAGCACAGCCACTGGCACTGCTACACAACCAGCAACACACCGGCAATGGCACGGTGTGCAGCCCTACTTGAAATGAGATACAGAGGGGTGTTGAACATGAGAGATCATGTCACTGTCATTGAAACTTCATATAACAAAAGATGTTGCAGGCATGCTGTGCACATGAATTACAGTGTAATGAATTATGAAGAGTTCAAGATATTGATTTGGATAAGGGTGACCAGAGTGGCACAGGATCACCCCTGACTATGGACAGTTAATTAATCACAATCCCACAAGGGAGGAAACAAAACTGAATTTAGATGCATGTGACACACTGATATCACCCCATCCAGGACAAAAGCAGGTAAAAATGTGGGCAGGTGGGGTTACTTGTTCAGGCACATCACACTCCATATTCCAACACTGGGTGAACAATGACAAGAGGTTTATCCTACGACAAAGTGTCTCAGTGTCAGCCTTATGAAAAGGTAACATTTCCTTCTCACCTGATGGCATCCCACTAACGAAAGTGTCCAAGGAATTATCAGCCGACAGGTGAACTGTGTGGACTGGCTTCTTTTGTGGTTGGCTATGACAAAGCCCAATGATATGTTGTTCATCTTGTGCAGTCCAAGCTTGATCCTACAAAAAGGTGTATCAGTGTCAACCTTATGAAAAGGTAACTAGCACATTTACGATGATTATGATGACATCCACAACTTTAGGGAGATTTATGTCTGCCAAGCCAACCGGCTCAGGAAATTGGACAATGAGTTCTTGTCTCTCAGAGGACATGCTCTAACCAATAGCAGGGGTTTCCAGGCCAAGGGCTAGGACCAGAGCTTATCTATGCAGCCGCCAAAATCAATTCATAATGGAGAACAAATCTCTGCATCACATTTACCCTCAATGGCCCAGATCTAAGATTACAAGGATATAAGATAATCTGCAAAGAACAATCTAGAATCTTGCCCAGGATGGTTAGTCAAGATGGAGGTGTACCTGTTCACATTGAATAAATCAGATTTGAGATTAGTTTTAATTATGTAGTTGAAATGGAAGTTGAAGGGTTGGCAGAGATGATGGGATCGCATTGTAATGACTTACTTCTCAATAAAGTTCTGTTACTGTGATCATCACCTTCATGTCCGAGATTGGGTAAATTTCTCATCATCAATCACTTGGCATCTGAGAGCAGATGGTCAAGCACACTACATATGAAATTCAGATGGGAAGTAAGTGACAAGCCACGGTGGATCCCAGAATGTCAGAACTGATCTCAGACGTGAAGGTGATGAGGCCATATGTGTTTCTCTCGCTCATATCTAGCTCTGCAATGATGGATATATTGTTAATCATGCTATGATATTTAGCGCTAGTCCTCGCTATGAGTTATCAACACACGAAAGCCTCTTGCAAAAATGGTTCAAGACATGAATAGTGCATACATTACGTGCCTCGCTGCTCCCTCTGTCACTTGAAGAATTCTCCCAATGAGCTTGCTGGAGCCAAGATATGCTGGTCACTCAAATGTGTGGCCTGGCGATGACTTGGCTTTCCATGATCTGAAAAAACACATGTAAGTTCTTCAGGCGATGACCAAGTGTGTGAGCACAAACCATTTCCAACCTGACTTGATCTGGATCCTCCAGAAGCAGTTTGATCCAATGGATCTGAGTATAATGGAAGCAGTTAGTCCATGATAGATGAAAATAGAGCTTCCAACTTTACCCAATGCAGGTGCAGAAGGAATGTCTGTTTTTCAAATTTTCTGGGAGGCATGCATATGTTTGATCGAAGGAGATGGTGCTGCCTTTGAACCAAAGGGATTGCTCCTCTTCACTGGAATCTGTTTCTGAGCCACTGGCATGGAAATAGCATGCCGAGAAGTCAATATAGAAGATTTATTCTCTGCATCTATTCTCAGGGTATCTATCTATGCCTATGTCACTTCCTTCCATAATTTACCTTTTTCTTGGGGGATAATAAGACAAAAGAAATCCATGCAAAGGTGGTTGCAAATCTTGGAAAACTATCTATCCTGGCATCTCCAACGGAATTTCACTATATGCTTCAAGATCTCAACAACAAAAAAACACTTCTCCGGTGGTACTCACAAAATGTTGATGGGCTTGAGAGCAAAGTGGGCTTCAACATGGAATCCACTTTTGATCTCTCAAACCAGTGCATCCCCCTCCATGGAAGCCTCCATTTTCTCCACTGTACAGTTTGTGCATCAACACATCTCTTCCAGCACTACCATGCAACTTTGGCATCAGGGCATTTTCCCTTATGTCATTTATGCCAACAGAAACAAGATCAGTGGTCTGCTGCCAATTACCGCCCCAGGAAGATAGGCCAGCTCCGCCCTGATATTGTTTTATATGGGGAAGACCACCCCCGGGGTGAAGCAATTGCAGCAGTTCAGCAGCATGATTTGATTTTGGACCTCCTCCTTGTTGTTGGAACCAGCCTCAAAGTACCAGGCACAGCCAATCTTATCAAGAAATTTTCCAAACAACTTCACAACGATGATCTCCAACACTCCTTTTACATCAATGAGACTGTGCCAAGCAAAGAATGGCATAACATTTTTGATGTCTTTGTGGAAAATGATTGTCAGGCATTTGCCAAGATGCTGAGGGACAGTATGCATACTTCATCATTAGCTTCCAGCTCACATGAAAAGGAGGATAACTGGAGTGTGGCAGCATATCCGCAAGAGTTGGAAACAAGGCAGGACTTTCGTCCAGCTTGGAGATGGATTTGAAGGCTGGTATCTGCAATGGATGGATCCCTGAAAAAATACTGAATTATCAGCTTGATTCCCTTAATTTCTGTTTCAAAACCTGAAGTATAGCTAAGCAGGGAAGGATTATGTTACATGTGAAATAGCAGATCTTCAGATCAACTTAAAACAGTAATTTGGTCAAGTTATTCATCATAATTGATGTAATTAGATTACATAAGCTCAGGAGTGAGCTGTAGATATAAACATGTCAGAGTCATTATAGATTTCTATCAAAAGCATGTCTCCCACTTTACCTTATCTGAAGTATGGTGACCTCCCCCAATCGTCAAGATGGACAGCCAGGGTTATTCCAGGAACATTGGATATGACTCTTGCTGTTGATGGAAATAATCTGGATTTCCCAAGACCATGGATCAGCATCTGCTTCCTTCTAGATCTCCAGCAGCTATCCTCCCTTTCTTCTGCAATCTTGCATGCAACTTCCAATCCTGTCTTTTCAAAAAGACTGTACTCCAATGTCACCTTCATAGACCACCTTCATGCCCATGTTATTCAGAGCAGACTTGGAAAAGGGTTCAACAGAAGGAGCTTGCCTCCAGTTCTAGAGAGATGGATTCTTAGGCAATTTCATTGCTTATCTAGTGAGAGGGGTGCATATATGGCCCTCCAAGGAAAGTACAATGATGTTTACAGAAGCAAAGTTGACATTTGGAAACTAGGTGATAATATAATCTTATCATATGGATTTCATGGTTTAACTTACACACCTTAGACTTCCTATCATGGGTGAAAGCTCGAAGAGAGGTAATCATGAATGTAATGACAGATGTCTACAGTACTGTGTTGAGTGATGAAATAGTCATTCCACAGACTCCAGCAAAGTTGGCACAAAGATGGTTCAGTAACATACTCATTCAACTTGAGCTGGATGGGTTTGATGGACATGGCAAGCCTATTGGAGCCTTGGATAGTTTGGTCATAATATCCAAAAATAGTAAAGCTCAGTTGGGTGATTCAAGTAGGTATTTTTCTGCCTGTTGCAAGGTATTCTGAACAAATTTTGATTTTTATAGGTCACCAGGATTTGGAAGTTACCAGTAAGTTGGGTGCCATGCTTCATTCAAAGTGACTAGAGCTTACTGTGCAAAAAGCAATCCAGAAGCGTGGGAGGCCTCCTAAACACATGTTAGAAACCTCTGAGACACAAAATGAAGAAGATAATAAGAATAGGCCTCTCAAGAAAACAAAATTGCAACAAAAGGGCCCCATTTCATCATCTACATCCACTTTGGACCCATTTGCTGCACTCAACCAGATGCCTGGCATTACCCCTGAGTCACCAAAGAAGAAACATTGGGATATAAAGCCAAGAGTATCCAGCAAAGGCAAGAAGGTAGCAAGGACAATTATGGCTTGCCCTGCCACATCTCCAAATGTAAAATCAAAGGTTCTTCATTAGTCCTCTTCTTCATCCAATCTGCCTCTTACTCTTGAGTAGCCACAGAATTGTCTTGATATGAAACCAAAATCATCTCATAAAGCCAAGGAGGTCCCAAGCAAAATTCCAACCTCCTCTGCTGCTCTTCCAAAGGAGCCATCTGTTCCCATGCAGGACCTTGGTGGTAAATCTATCCTATCCTATCCAAAGAGAAATGTTTGTCATCAAGAGTCCTTGTCTAATGCTTCTGCTACTGATAAATGGTAAATCATGTAGGCAAGCACAGAAGCAGAAATGGTGTGTAGATCCTACATGTATAGTGAAAACTTAACTGACTAAACCATGCTCTAGAGCAATGACAAGAATAATCAGAAAGCCACCTCAACACTGGAACCAGATAGAAAGGTACACTCCAAGACCCTGATTTTTTGCTTGAGGCCTCTAGACCTTGACTTTCATTAGCTCTTAATGCACAAACTCCTCACTGACATTTTAGAGTTCAAACCAGAGAACACTCAGACTTTGGCATCAACAATAACTAACACAACATTCTACTATTCTGAATTCCTTGAAGAAGCTGAAGCTGAAAAGATTGCCAATCAGGTAACCATCTCTAAATTGCATTTAATTTGTTTTATTTATTGAGTAACCCAAAGCTCTGCAAAATGTGGTTCTTGAAAGTCAAGCCAGCTTTAGAAAGTCATAAAGAGGGGGTACTTAAAACAGATGTCCAGTACAGGAGGCTTGGAAAGACCATTTGGCACCTCAGTACTATGATGACAAAAAAAAAGGGCAACCAAAAGGTGTAACTTTGGATGTTGGTCTCATGAACTTTGGTGGCACACTTATCTTTCTGCATAATTCATGGAAGCAAAATAGATTGAACAAGTACATCAAGTAATTGGTTCCCCCCGGGCTTCTAAACCTCAGGCAATAAATAAGCCAATGACCCCTGTAGTACCATTGTTGTGATGAGATGAAACAGTCTAACTTATTTTTCTTTTCTTATTTTTGTAACAAAATATTTAGGATGAACTTCATGGTATGTGCTCAAAATGTGCTCAAATGCTCAAAATGTGCTCAAGTGCTGCTGTCCTTTATTCCAACAAGTCTGCAATGCCATATGTAGAAGAAACTGAAGTTGCACAATTTTCAACAACACAGAGCGGAAGACATTGTAATACAGATATGTGGTAAGTCAACCATATGAGGTGGGGTAGTATCAAAGGGGTTCATGAACATTTGGGATGTATTCAAATTGAACTAGCACCTTGCCACAAGCTTAGAAAGTCTCTAAAAAATCCAACTTGTAAATGAAACACATAGAGACAATAACAGTTAAAAAAAAAGGTAGTTTCTAGGCCTAATACTCCTTTTTTCCTTCCAAAAGCCAGTCTGTTGTCAGAGCCTGAACCAATAGATCGTAGTCCTTACTGTCCAGTCCTAAACCAGTGAGAAGAGTGGCCCAATGAAAAGCTGGGACATGCTGAATAACTAAATTAAGAATGGGAATGATGTTGCCAAGGCTGCAAATGTTGGTGAATTCAATCATAGCAGGGCCCAATTCAGGTTCTTTTTCCATGTTAGTCCTAGCACTAAACTGTGGAAACTTGGATGACAAGTGCTTCATGGGCATCAAATTTAAGGAAACATCTCAAGCAGGATGGGGAAACACAGTCTCAGGGGATGGTGGGGAAACTTTGGCAGGAGAAAATAGAACTTTATGTAAGGCATGATGTGAACCAAGTTTTGGTGGTGATGACGGCTGTGATGAACGTGAAGATGTTGTAACAGGGTGGGCACTGGCATGTGAACTAGATGTGGGAGCCCCACTGTTGGATGCTAATTCAGCAGCAGCCAAGCACAACCCTTGCTTCTGTAAGATGGAGAAAGTGCATCTCAACTCATTGTGTAGATTGGTGATTTCTATCTCACTGGCTGTCTCCCTAGCCTTCGCCTGCTCCAACTGTTCCCTAAGATCCACTAATTCTTCCATTGCATCAATCAGTGCCAGCTCAGTTGAATCCAGATCATCTGATGTAAAATATAGATCACTGCCTTGAGAGGCTGGCAGAGCAACAGTAGAAGAATCTGCTGATGCAAGTGGTTGTTCAGAAGACTGTGCAGTGTGGAGTAGGGGAAGAGAGCCATAAGGATACCCATGGAATACATGATGAGCGGAGTTTTCACTGGTAGAGGGTGGGACAAGGTATGGGAAATAATGGGGTGGATTGGGAACAGCTCCAGTGTGCGATGAGAAGGATCACCCCAATGATGCTGCTGCCCCTGTAAACCTCTTGACTGTAGGAACACCAATTTGCTCAAGGAATGTCTGCACTATGGCTGCAATGCCCTCTTTGCAATCAGGTTCCTCGTCAAGGATGAGGGGAGGTATATAGACATCTGCTTTCATGAACTCTGGATGAGTGGGTGCTCCTGGAATCAATGTGCCTTCTACATGAAGAATCATGGTCGACCCACCATAAGCACGATCCCAAGCCGTGGCCTATATCTTTCATATCAGTTAAGACCTATTAGAACCACAGCAGACGCACTAAGTCAAAGGCCAACTGGCAGAGATTGAAGCGCCCTTTGTTTCAAACTTTGTTGCCAATCTTACCTACTGGTAGGTTCTCACACAACACCTGAAACCATGGATGAAAGGTTTTTGGCTTAACAGAATGATTGCCATCCTCCAATGCTCCTGCAACAAACCAGGCAATATCTGCAGCTAAAAACGACTTGCTGTACTTGTTGAACAGACTATGATCCTTGGTCAAGATATTCAGATGTTGTTGCAGATTGTAAAGTCCCATTGGATTGAATTTTAACTCTTCCCAAGCTGGCAGTGGGCTTTCTTTACCAGTGATGGTACTGAGGAATGCATCGATGCTGTAAGGCATTTGAGCAGGAGCCGGGGGGATGTGAAGAAGATCAAAGTAAGGGCATCTGAATTGGGTTAAGTTTATATTTGTTCGGCAGTATTGATATCAGCCCTGATCACTCACATCTACCCCCAAATAGCCAACTCACATGCATAATACTAGTCCTTCCTGTGAAGATTTGGATGATGAGGTAATCCCTGCCATATGTACACTCAGTTTAGCATTGCGAGTGAGAGAGGACATACTTGTGTTTGGTTCAAGTTTTGCCATTGCCACCTGAAAAAACATTTAGGATACTGGCAATCCCGCCAAGTCATGTGGATTAGCTGCATGATTGAACATAACGTCTTGATGCTGTTTACCCTGACTTCAACACCTATCTTCAACACCCATGGCAACCACTTCAGCAGAGAATGAAGATGTTCTACATTGGAACAATAGCTTGTGTATAAACCCTATGAGTTCATTCCCAGCCCCATGGCTCTTTAACCATGGCAGATCAACTGTAACCATCCTCCACATGCCAAACCTTATGGAAATCCAACTTCCCACACTCCTTTTCATCTTCAGTGCCCTGCTTGATCTACACACCTCCTATTGGTGTAGTGACTCTCCTGATATTTCTGAGATTGATGAACACCTCAAACTCATAAATTACCACATACAACTGAAGCTCTATGTGGAGAACGATCTGCTCTGCCAACACCGGGAGCATGCAGATGCAATCCAAATCCCAGAGGAGTTGAGCCCCTGGATTCAGAGAACCATCATGCTTTACGGTCATGATGATCAAGGACATAAAGAATATGAAAAGAAGAAATGGGATATTTTATCCATGGAGCCCGAAGGTAGGATAAATTCAGAATTTTACCAACTTCCATTCTGACTATTTCTTCAATTCCAAGCAATCCTTCAGGTTCTCCAATTGAAGAACGTCCAGGAACACCTTTTTCCTCTAATCAAAGCCATGCTTAATCAACAGTCATTCCACCGATTAATTTGTGGACATTCATGGGAGTTGGAATGCTTCAATAACAAAGCCTCTGCTGACTGTGGTCTTCTGGGGAGAGTAATTAATGAACATTCCATTGGCATCTTTCTCTCTGATGTTGAAAAGGAGAAGAAAATTTGGGAGCAGCACCTGGCCAACAGGAGCATTTCCTGGGATTTGGCAAAGGGGAAAATGGAGCACAAGGACTTCATATGTCTCACTCCAGGGAATTGGTTAAATGATGAGGTCATCAATGGATATATTGAACTTTTGAAGAAGATAAAGAGAGATCATGTTTTAGTGCTTTCAACTTGGTTTTGGCCTAATGTGGAAATGGAATCTAAGACAGATGCCAAGGTTCTAAAAGTCCTGAAATTATTTGTAAGCACCTATCACTTCCAGTTCTCAACAACTGTAATCTGATAATGCTACAGCTTCAGGCAAAAAACACTGACGACCCAGCAAAGACAGCCCTGTATCAGTGGAAATTTATTTACTTTCCAATACATCTCACTGGCACACACTGGGCCCTCAGAAAAATTGACACAGCGAACAAACACTTTATCATGATCGACAGTATGGAGTCGCCAGACACCTATGCCATATTTCTCATTGTTGTAAAGGTCTTTCCTTCCACCTCACTTGGAGTCTAAGTCTGAGTGCTGAATGTTACCATAGTGTGTTATGAAAATTTTGCATGTAAAGGGGTGGACATGCCAAACAGCAAATGTTCCCCAACAGAAGGGCACCACAGATTGTGGGGTGTACATGTTGCAGCATATGAAGTTCTCCATCTTTGGGGAGGAATTCCCTAACTGTACATCAGAAGATATGGCAAGGATTTGTTTCACTATAGCTTTAGAATTAGTGGAACAAGCAATCCGCTGGAAAACTGGGTACTGAGACATGATTATAATACTGGTAGTCACTATATTATATCAGAGGCATTCACATTCTGTGATCTTTTCATCTAGTCTGTTCCTGATCTTTGGGTGTAGTCTCCTGTATAGCAATGAGGTGAGGTATGTCAGTAGTGCATCACCCTGCACCTCATAGACTCCCAGATATCTGATTAACATGCCTGCCACTCTTTTCTGATTGATCGATTCCACACTTGGATACTCCCTGCCAACCTTCCACCCACATTCAACATTATTGCTGTGCAGATCTGTCACAGTAACCATCAGTGTTTTTCTTTTGAGTCAAAGTGCATTCAAAATCCACCATTGTTAAACTTGGCTGTTCATAAAATTGTTGTGAAATTTGAGTGCGGGACTATGATATATTTGTTTTGCATTGAGCTTATAACAAACACGTAAAGAGTTATGAATAAATGAACTACCCTAGTTGTAGAAGAGTTGGTCATATCAGTACAGTAGTCTAACACAATTGCTCCTCTGGTGGAAGGGTTTTCCCCACAATTTGTAGGAGACCCTAGAATTCCATTTCTGGAAGACCATCCTGCTTGCTGCCCACTTAGGAGTTCTGAAGAATTTGAACCTACTGTATAGTAGTATTAGTGGGAACAACCATTGAATAAGGTTTTCAGAAATGATATATAGGACTGCTCAATTATAAAGTCCACCAAAATCAGACTACTTCACAAGTGGGTTTGCCAGATATCAATTCCAACAAGGACAATTCTGGCAAATATGATATCAGTGACACAGCATTTGAGTGGATGAATGTTACAATCTAGGTTTTTGCACTACTGGGTTAATGAGAGTACTTACATTGCAACATCATCATAATTCCATTGATCAATTCCATCAGTATATATAACATGAACTAGAAGAGTGATGGAGGATGGGACTAGGTAGTATATCCAGCCATATCTGGGAAATTTGAGTATCTCAGTCAACTCAGGCTGTGGAAACAATAAATGACAAGAACAAAGTTGTTGATATCGAGGGGCTTTTTGAATCAATATCATAGTTGAGCATAGCATGCCACAGTGAACAAAACTCTAGAAGCACTGAATAATGCCTCCCATGGACAACACATAATGTTGTTGATGTGAACCTTGTCACAGACTGGGTGAACAAGTACCAAGTACTGGAAACACTGAATAGTGCCTCCCAAGAACAGCCAATGAATGACCATTGTGCTTGGAAAGTGGGTT
>QLOK01006801.1:0-29219 GCA_003313805.1 Tricholoma flavovirens
TCTGACACTACTCACAACCTTTATTTCACTACATATATACTTGTTCACAGGCCCCTGCCTGTGAAGAGTATCTCTATTAGTGTAGTTTATTTTACAGTTCCTAAACTTCCTATTACATACGTGGTCCTGACCAGTCCTGAACCGGTCTGGACCAGTCTAGTTCTGGATGGGTGGCAACCGGTCCAGCAACCGTAAGGCAACCGAGACGGACTGGTCTACACTGGTCCAGTCTGCAGTTGCATATATATTTTGAAAAACATGAACCGGTCCGGTTCACGGTTGCACCCCAAGGTGGGCAAAAAACCGGACCAGACCGGACATTCAAACACTAGTCCCACCAATATCTCATTCTCATCCCCTCATCCAAAGAGGAAACAAGAACCTATCACCCCCAATAAGGGCAGTCCCACTAGCAATCCAGCTGGAACCCTGGCTGGACCCAGTCAATCAATGCATGCAGTTCGACCTAGTGTGCCCCTCCCACCTCCAGCAGGGCCCCCCACACAGGCCCCTGCTCAATCCAGCAGTTTGAGCCTGGGGCCCAGGGATCCTGATCCTGACCCCACCAGAGGCTGGAGTGGTGTACCCTTCACCACCAAACTTACTCAGGGCCAAAAGAGGGCCCTGAAGGTAAAATGACAGGCTGAGTCTGGGATTCCTCCAAGAGGGTTCAGAGGGGCCCTGTCCACCAATCATTTCACTCTCATTGCGAACACCTCGTGATGAAAGAAGAAGAGAGATAGGGATGTCAGTGAAAGTAGCACTGACTTGATTTCCGAGGATGACCCTGACCCTGTGCTGTCAATGGCCTTACATGCTCAGGGTACAATCTCAGAAATGCCAGTATCACAAGTACCATCTCTACCCAGCTCAGGGATTCCTGACCACGAGCAAATCATCGACATCATGCCCAGTCCTGAGCATGATACAATAATCATGGAGGTGTTGTGGGCATGTCAACAAAGCCAGTTTATGACCTTTCCCTCAATGAGCTAGGATTGCTTGATGAGGACAAGCCCAAGGATGATTCTTCTAGGATGTAGATCATTCCATTTACCCAAAAATGATGGCTG
The DNA here is from genome assembly GCA_003313805.1 of Tricholoma flavovirens. Classification (NCBI taxonomy): domain Eukaryota; kingdom Fungi; phylum Basidiomycota; class Agaricomycetes; order Agaricales; family Tricholomataceae; genus Tricholoma; species Tricholoma flavovirens. The sequence goes on from QLOK01006801.1 coordinate 1,074, forward strand.
CCTTCAGCTGTTGGCTGAAGCCAAAAGGGGAGGGTGTGGTGATCCAGACTTTATTTAATTGTGTTATAATTCAATGGTATTGCCCTTTCGACTGGTCCTTATAAGGGACCAGTCTTATGTAAGATAGACAATCTTTTTACACTTTACTTCATTACACGAACAATATATGTTATTCATGTTCTTGTTGTGTGAAGTCTTGAAAGACCCCCCATGACTCGCTACATGAACCCAGTAAGACCTGATAGCTCAGTTGGTAGAGCATCTGGTATATGTCCAGTTGGTCCTGTGTTCAATCCCCAGTCTGGTCATCTTTTCTGTCTTAAGAGGATATGGGCCCTGAGTGCTTAGTCACCAGGCTGTGTGTTGGATGATGTAATCTGACATATGATGGATTATGTAATATGGGTGTCCCCCTTAACAGATGTATAGTATGCATTAAATCCTCTCCTGCTGTCTAGGGTAACAGTGGTCAAGTACTGAGGTCACATTGAGAAGTCTGGTTACATATAAAATCAACTTGTTGTATTAAACCCAGTAAGACCTGATAGCTCAGTTGGTAGAGCATCTGGTATATGTCCAGTTGGTCCTGGGTTCAATCCCCAGTCTGGTCATCTTTCCTTTCTTAACAACTTTGAGGAGTGTGAATATACATTCTATAAGTCAAATGAGCTGGCATCTGTCACTCATCTCACAACTCCCTTTCATTGTCAGCAGCAAATCAATGAACACTTTCACTTCCATGATTTGGATAAACACGAAGCATTGGGCAAGTATTTTATGTTCATTACTTTGGATGCTACAATTAAAATGTCATCAGGTGATTTTATTTTCCAGAACTATTGTCAAGCACTTGAGCAAATCCAGGCCAACAGTGGACATCTGAACATGCTTGCTTCAAAACTTGGCACCACTTCCAAAGACTATGAAGCTTATCTAACAAGCAAGCATGAGTACCTGTTGACCTTGCGTGTTGAACCACTGGAAGTTATTGAGATGGCCAAATATATTGATCATTTTACCAAGTTATACCGACTCCAGCAAGTGGTATATGTCTACATTTCTTATTGCATGATAAAAAAAAAATGAGTATTGTTTTCAGGACAGAGTCTGATAAGGCCAAGCTCAAATTTCAACTTCTTGATTATAACATCATTCACCATGGTTACACACATAAGCAGATCGCAGACATCAAGACACAATATCAAACAACATACTCAAGGCTGCTTGCTCAACATGAAGAGGTCTGCTGATTTGAAGAGGAACATTCTATCGAGACTCGCTGGACTCCAAGCTCGCCTGAATACAATAATGCCCTGGTGACTGTAAGCCAATGGACATATCACAGGGCACTGGACCATCTTGAGCAGTTGCTTGAGCTCACAAAGCTTGGAATGAATGGTGTCAGTATGCATTTACACATCTTATTCATGTCATAATTTAAATGTTAGCAGGATACAAATTACAAGAGAAGATTGGAAAGGCACTCAAAACCTGTGCTGAAACCATTCAATGTGCTCTTCAGGCATACAATTCCGCTGCTGCCCAACTGAACCCCCCACACAAAAACCTTACATGGGCAAAGCTTATGGATGCAACAACATTGGCAGACTTTGACCTGCTTATATGCATGTCAAGATATATGTCAGCAACTGTGGACTCAGCCATCTCACCATGAAGCCATGAATTTATACTTTGGCATCAAACAGGCAAAGGAGGAGATTTTACAACTTAATGTTGAGATGCAGTGTCTTATCACTTTCATGATTGACAACCACTGTAGCCTTTACCATGCCATTGCAGCTAACATTATTGTTGATCCAGACCTTGCTTGTGAACTGTCACATCAGTGGGAGTACCATGATAATATTAATTCCAAGATTGCTTCACAGCTTCATCAAACATCTCAACTAAAAGGATTTACTGGAAGTCTCTTACCAGGCACTTGTGAAGGAGATGAGCCATCATTTATGGATGGAGGGCTACCCCAATGGGCTATGAACATATTTGGGCTCATCAAGACATGCAAACAGGTGGGCATTGTGGATGACGATATGATGGAAGATGAAGAGGTATCTGTGAAAGAGGTCATTGCCGATTCTGATCTGGTCATTCAGCTGCTAGAAAACATATTGCTACGGACGATCTAGACATAGTTACCAATGAGTTGTAATGGACAATTACATCACATAAATTTATTATTATTATCACTATCAACCTCAATAGAGCAAGCATACATTATTTAGTAGCAGTTGCAGTCAATGGCTTGCTGGTCACTGATTCAAAATCATCAAGTTTGTCTACTGGGTTCTCAAGTGTACTTCTCTGATAACTTTGATGGTTACTAATGCAGGTTCAAAGTGAATGATAGACTCAGACACATGCATATAGCTAAACTTGAAGCTTTGTAGGTTATTAAAGTTGATTCAAATTTAAATCAATGATCGTGATTGACTCAGCTGGGACTGCAACATGATTGATTGAGATGTTGCAGCATACTCTACTCAATACTCATCTTATTATATAGTAGGCCAATCTTCACATATGGTAACTTGAAACTGTAGGAGCACATCTAGTACTGATGGCAAGTCTAACTTGAAGTTGCAGCAGGCATGATTGATGATTGAGTCGATCAATCATGATATTGCTAATGTCATGGTTGCGCTGGTAGTCAAAACTTGAATGTCAGTCAACTACTCACTCATCTTACTAGTAATGGCCAAACTTTTTAGATGTACTAATGGTGAGTCTAGCTTTGTTGGTTATCCAAGTCAGTTCAAAATTAAATCAATGATCATGATTGACTTGGCTGGGACTGCAAAATGATCATGATTGATCAAGATGTTGCAGCATACTCTACTCAATACTCATCTTATTATACAGTAGTCCAATCTTCACATATGGTAACTTGAAGCTGTAGGAGCACATCTAGTACTGATTTCAAGTCTAACTTGAAGTTGTAGCAGGCATGATTGATGATTGAGTTGATCAATCATGATATTGCTAATGTCATGGTTGCACTGGTAGTCAAAACTTGAATGTCAATCAACTACTCACTCATCTTACTAGTAATGGCCAAACTTTTTAGATGTACTAATGGTGAGTCTAGCTTTGTTGGTTATCCAAGTCAGTTCAAAATTAAATCAATGATCATGATTGACCCAGCTGGGACTGAAAAATGATCATGATTGATCAAGATGTTGCAGCATACTCTACTCAATACTCATCTTATTATATAGTAGGTTAATCTTCACATATGGTGTTACAATTTCCTTTTACATACTTATATGATACTCATCTGTGCTCATCCCTGATACATTTCACATTGACAGATACTCACTTCACCTTGACAGATACTCCTGTTTCATACTCCTGTTTCATACTTCTGTTTCACACAGCTATTGACAGACATCTACCTCAGGTAGCATAGCTGTAGACTCTTATCTACCAATAGGGTGATGCCTTCCTTATTTAGCTATTGGTAGAATACTTGTATATAAACAGTAGTTATAGCTCAGCTAGGTCCTCAGCTTGACCTAGGCAATCTACAGCCTTAACTCTTACTCTGACGACTAAGCTCTAACCATGACAAGGAAGCCCCTTGTACAGGTATCCTTGACGCGAACTAGCCTTGCCAAGGAAGCACCTTGAGCAAGTATCTTGAACCCTTGACTGTGTGAAAGCCTCGCACTTGAACTTGACACACAAAAGCCTCATGTGTCATTGAACTTGATTAACAGTTGAGGCTTCACCTTAACAAAAGGTCAAGCTGAATACATCGTCCACCTGTTTAGGTGTAGATGCAGTATACTTTCAAGATGTCCTCCTTTCGTGGTTTGGACAAACACAGACATGACAGCTACTGAACTGACCGCCCAGAACAGCTGTTCAGACTACCTTAGGCAACAGCTATAGGTACAAAGGAAGAACTATCAATTATAGTCCTTTGAGAAGACAGTGGTATTTCGATGCCACCACTACATGAAACATAGAATATTTGGGAGACGAGCACTTCGCCCCAATGAACAGAGCAGTTGGTAGTAGACCACCACCAAGAACCTTTTTAGAAGAACTCTGGAGGCAAAGACCAGAACCAACCAACACTGACAATGAGACAACTGAAACAGATCACACCGACACAGGCGAAAATGCCCCATTTCTTTCATCTGACGACAAAGAAGACATGGCACAGGTAGCGAACACGACATGAGAGATAAAAATCTGCACCCCCTCCACCTTTGGCGGAGACCCCAAGAAGTTGAATAAATTCCTACAGGAAGTTGAGTTGTACACTCGAATCAACCCTGCCATTTTCAACACCAATGAGAACAAGATCATTTTCTTGCTCTCCTTTATGAAAGGAGGGACAGCAGCAGGATGGAGCGAGTCCTTTATTGAAACAGCGACCACACAGGGAGCTTTCAGAACATGGGTAGATTTCGTCGCAGCTCTGAAGAAAGCCTTTTCACCCATTGACATGGAAGGAACTGCACGGACCAATCTCAGACACCTGAAACAAGGGTCAGGAGATGTAGATAATTACATTGCCCAGTTCAGGATCCTTGTCAGCAAATGCGGGATCACCGACAATAAATCCCTCATCGAATACTTCATGGAAGGATTGAACCCAAAACTCCTTGAGAGAATCTTCTTCATGGAAAACGTCCCTACCACCATACAAGGATGGTATGAAGCCGCAAGCAGGTTTGAAGGACAGTACAAGAGAGCCAAAGCCATCGCCAGAAAGGTGAGAGGAGACTATGTCGCTGAAAAACCACTTCCTCCTCGTGTCACTCATATTCATGACCCGAACACGATGGATATTGATGTGATACACTTGACAATGAGCAAACACCATGAACACATCAGAGAAGGGAAATGTTTCATCTGCCACCAAAGAGGTCATCAGTCGACTGACCATAAAGATGGGAAAGTAATTCTCCCCTGAAACAACCATGGACGCTTCATTCCCCAAAAGACTGGAGCAGATGCTTACAAACGCATCCGATCAATGATGGATGAACTTCCCACCGAGGAAAAAGATGAAGCCCTGAAGATGATGGAAGATGCGGGTTTTTAAAGAAGTGGCCTACCTCAACATTAGCAACTGCAAAGAGACTCATTATTTGTTCTGTACTTATAGCCACTCTGAAGAATCAATCCATGCGTTTACCGATCAGAGTGGAAGGAACAAATAGAGAAATCATCGACACAGAAGCACTCCTTGACTCGGGAGCAGAGGGGTTGTTCATCAATAAGGAGTTTGCTGAAGAAAACAAACTACCTTTGGAACAACTCGAGAGACCTGTTTATGTGAAAAATGTAGATGGGACACCGAACAAGAATGGTACTATCGAACACTCGACCACCCTAAACCTCAAGATAAATGGAAGGATCATGAGAACCAGACTGCTGGTCTCTGGATTGGGAAAGGAATCTGTCATTCCAGGACTCCCTTGGTTACGAAAGACCAATCCCGACATTGATTGGAAGAAACAGACTTTAAAGTTCCAAAATGAAACCATGATCTGACCCATGACTACCTCAGACAGAGTCATGATGACTAGAGTGATAGCAACCAAAGCCAGACAGGCGATGGAAGGAACCACCTTTGAACAGAAAAAGATGGAAGACAGAAAGAGACCCGAAACAGTGATCCAATCTACAACCACCTCTGACAGAATTGCAAGAGCTAGAGTGATAGCAGCCAAAGCCAGAATGAGGATGAGAGGAACCACCTTTGGACAGAAGAAGACAGAGAACAGAAAGTGGCCCAAGGCCATGGTAGAAGAAATTCCTGATGAAGAAAAACCATTCAAAACCCTCCCTGACACTGAACCAATTGGACCACAAGATGAACCTATTCTCCCTGAGAAATCGGACTCCTCAACTATTGGAGTTGCATCATTTGATACCGAAGGAGAACCAGAACCACGGTCCGAAGACACAAATAACCCACTGGAAGACAACAATGGCCTCCTCTTTGCGTATATGAAAGGGGGAACCCATCATCGGCATATTACAAACAACAACGGCGCTGCTGACTGTCGAATTTGACAAACCTTGGTTCTCTTATTCCAGGAAGATGAAAATGATCTCCAGGCTCACCAAATCCCTCACATCCTCCAGGTACTGCATAGAGGCAGTGACACTTGTACCTGAAATAGGAATACAGGCTAAGACTTTGGTGTCTCAACAACTGGCACATGGAAGCGAAAAAGACCAAGAAGCACAGAAAAAGACTCTTGATGAATTACTGCCAGAACAATATCGAGAATATAAACGGGTCTTTGAAAAAACAGCCTCAGAATGCTTCCCAGAATCCTGACCATGGGACCATGCCATTGATTTGAAACCGGATTTTGTACCACAGGACTGCAAGGTGTACCCATTCACACCAATGGAACAGACCAAAATGGATGAATTCCTCAATGAGAACCTGAAGAAGGGATACATAAGACCTTCCAAATCTCCCATGGCCTCCCCATTCTTCTTTGTTGCAAAGAAGGAAGCTGAAGCCCTTAGACCCTGCCAAGATTACCAGTATCTAAACAATGGAACAGTAAAGAACACTTATCCACTCCCACTTGTCAGCGACCTGCTTGACAAGTTAAGGGGAGCCAATTATTTCACGAAACTGGACATTAGATGGGGATAATAATATCAGGATCAAAAAGGGCGATGAATGGAAAGGAGCCTTCAAGACAAACAAAGGCTTGTTCAAACCCACAGTCATGTTCTTCAGATTGTGCAACTCGCTGGCTATGTTCCAGTCAATGATGAATAGCATCTTCAAAGATTTCATTGATGAAGGATGGATAGTGATTTCCATATGTGACATCCTAATATTTTCTAAAGATCAACAAACCAATGAAGAGAGAACCCGGAAAGTGCTCCAAAGACTCCAAGAACATGATCAATATCTCAAGGCTGAAAAATGCAAGTTTGATGTACAAGAAATTGAATTCCTTGGGTTGATTGTACGACCAAATCAACTGTTCATGGACCCAACGAAACTTGCAGGGATAAAAGGATGGATCCCGCCTTCCAACATAAAGGCAGTCCGATCCTTTTTGGGATTTGCAAACTTTTACAGATAATTCATTGGACACATTTCCACCCTTGCAAGACCCCTGAATGACCTAACCCTGAAGGACAAGAAATTTGAATGGACTGAAGAATGCCAGACAGCATTCAATGCACTCAAATGTGCATTCTCTGAGAAACCTGTCTTGCTGATGCCGGACCCGATGAAACTGTTTGTAATAGAATTGGATGCATCCAAGTTCGCAACCAGAGCAGTACTACAACAGAAGGACACCAACGGAGATTGGCACCCATGCAGATATATTTCCCATTCACTGCATGCAACACAATGGAACTATGAAATTTATGACAGAGAACTACTGGGAATAGTACAAGCTCTGGAAACCTGGAGACATTACCTCCTAGGTTCCCCACATCTGACGATGATATTCTCTGACCACAAGAACCTAACATACTTCCGACAAGCACAGAAACTCAATTGCTGACAGGCACAATGGAGTTTGTTCCTATCCCAGTTTGAACTAAACCTGGTGCACGTACCAGGAACACAGATGATACAATCTGATGCATTGTCAAGAAGAGAAGATCACAATGTGGGAGGAGATACTGATAATGAGAACATGAAAATGCTACTGGAAGCATTGTTCATTAAAACAATTGACACCGGCTTACATGATCTATTGGCAGAAATGATGATGAAAGATGACCAAGTCAAAGATGCAATAGAAGCCATCAAAAAGGGAGGAACACCCCTGATGAAGTCGGCCATCAATGATTGGAAAATAGAAGACGGGCTTCTATTCTTCCAAGACAGGTGTTATATCCCCCAAGACGCCAAACTAAGACAAGAGATTGTCAAGCGATACCACGAATCCTTATCCACCAGACACCCCAGACAATTCCAGACACTGGAATTGTTGCGAAGGGACTACTGGTGGCCTGGAATGTCTGTGTTTGTGAAGAACTTTGTAACAGGGCTGTGCCACCTGTCAACAAATGAAAATAAACACACACCCGATGACGCTGCCATTGTTACCGATCAAAAGCAATGCAAACCAACCATTTAGTCTGGTAACAACTGACTTCATTACCGATTTACTGGAGAACGATGGAAAGGACTCTATCATGGTCATGGTAGACCATGGCCTTACGAAGGGGGTAAATTTTATTCCATGCAACAAGATGGATGATGCCCTCGGAGCAGCAAAGTTTTACTTCCAACATGTGTACACCCAGTTCGGACTACCAGACAAAGTGATCTCTGACTGAGACCCTAAATTTGCATCGCGGCTATACCAAGAACTTGGAAAACTCCTTGGAATCAAACTTGTGATGAGCACGGCATATCACCCCCAGACAGATGGAGAAACTGAACAAGTAAACCAGGAATTAGAGGTTTATCTCCGTGTTTTCTGCTCAAACCACTGGGAAACCTGGAAACAGTTCCTCTCCATTGCAGAATTTGCACATAATCAGATATTCCATTCCACCATCAAGAACACGCCATTCTACCTCACGATGGGAAGCCACCCCAGAGTGATCCCATTGGCCTACCCCAAATCTGATGTACCATCCACCAAACAGAGGATTGCACAATTACAACGAGCAAGAAACAAAGCATCAGCTGCTCATGAACTGGCAAGACAGATGATGGCCACAAGGATCAATCGGACATTTCAACCATTCAAGAAAGGAGAAAGAGTGTGGCTCAATTCAAAGAACCTGAAAATTGGTTATCCGACCAGGAAACTTGCCCCCAAAAGAGAGGGACCATTCATAATCGAAGAAGTGATCTCTACCCATGCTTATCGACTATGACTCCTGCACCAATGGAGAATTCACCCTGTGTTTCACACCACCCTTCTTACTCCTTACAAAGAAACTGAAACCCATGGAGAGAATTACCTGAGACCTCCACCTGACCTCATAGAAGGGGAAGAAGAACACGAAGTAGAAGTGATTGACACACACAAAGGACAGAACCAGAGCCATCGGTATTTGGTTAAATGGAAAGGATATCCCACATCTGAAAACACCTGGGAACCAGAATGGAACTTGAAACATTCCCCTATCCTACTCTCTGCTTATCCTACTCTCTGCTTATAAAGAGACAAGACAACTTTGACCAACACCATCCACTTCCTTACAACCATGATGCCCAGAATTCTCCGATGCTCTACTACACCCACTGCTACCCTCTCACCCTTCAACTACCCCAAAACTGCCTCTGACAGACATGTGATTATCAAAAATTTCCTGAAAGACCCAACCAATAAACCCTATTTCTGCTTGATTATTCACTCTCACTCCCCATTGCTGCAACATTCTGAATGACTCTTCGCTTTACGACAAACCATCTCTGCACAGAAACAACTTCTCACTGACCTCATTGATGACAGGGCTGACATTGGCCTGTTCGAGGCTGTGTCTAATGCTAGAGAAAGATGGTCAGGACAACCATTTAATTACATTACTTCAGTCAGACAGACCCACGTAGACGAAATACCCCAGGGATCCTTGAGGACTGGTGCACGCAAAGGGAAGAACAGAGAAGTTTGTGTGGTCCTGACTCCTCTATCACATCGAGAGAGCTCAGGGCCCTCCTCTTCCCAGACGTTATTACCGACACCGACGAACATCATTGATCTAACCACACCGACGCCTGAACCAACCACCCCTGCACCTCCAACTCCTTATCCAGAACACATGAGAACATCCAAATGCTTCTGTTGTGGACAGACAGGACATTTTGCCAACTATTGCTCACACTTCTATTGTCCTATCTACAAGAAACAAGCACTGAAACATTACTCTTCATCCTGCCCAGCCAGAACCACTCCTACACTGCCTCCTTGTTACCACGCTGATATCCCAGAAGAATTCGAGGAACAAGATTATTATTATTTTGATGATGAAGCAATCGCAAACATGATGGGAGAACCCTCTCATTCATAAAAGAGCGAACTCCTCTCGACCCTCCTCATGAATCCGATCATCCTCTTTCTCATCCCCTTCTCCATTTTTGCGATCATTCTCTTCGTTTTCATTTATTATGAAAATAACAAAACAACAAAAACAAGCAGTAACGACTCTCCCAGACAAGATAACCCCTTTCCTATTCCTCTCATTCAGTGACATGCCCCTACCTATACTCCATGTCATGAAAACCAATTCACTCCTACATGGATTCACTGACCTGTCAGCATCGAAGACAGGCTCGATGTATATCGAAAAATCCTGAACGAGACTTTTGAAAATTGAAATCAGAGCTTTCAATCATAGAGAGGGGGTAGTGTTACAATTTCCTTTTACATACTTATTTGATACTCATCTGCGCTTCTCCCTAATACCTTTCACATTGACAGATACTCGTTTCACCTTGACAGATACTCCTGTTTCATACTCCTGTTTCATACTTCTGTTTCACACAGCTATTGACAGACATCTACCTTGGGTAGCATAGCTGTAGACTCTTATCTACCAATAGGATGACGCCTTCCTTATTTAGCTATTGGTAGAATACTTGTATATAAACAGTAGTTATAGCTCACCTAGGTCCTCAGCTTGACCTAGGCAATCTACAGCCTTAACTCTTACTCTGATGACTAAGCTCTAACCCTGACAAGGAAGCCCCTTGTACAGGTATCCTTGACGCGAACTAGCCTTGCCAAGGAAGCACCTTGAGCAAATATCTTGAACCCTTGACTGTGCGAAAGCCTCACACTTGAACTTGACACATGAAAGCCTCGTGTGTCATCGAACTTGATTAACAGTTGAGGCTTCGCCTTAACATATGGTAACTTGAAGCTGTAGGAGCACATCTAGTACTGATGGCAAGTCTAACTTGAAGTTGCAGCAGGCATGATTGACTCAATCTGAGTTGATCAATATTGCTAATGTTGCACTGGTAGTCAAAACTTGAATGTCAATCAACTACTCACTCATCTTACTAGTAGTGGGCCAAACTTTTTAGATTTACCTATAGAAAAGTTATGGTGAGTCTATGTGTTTCAAGTTGAATCATATTGAATGTGCTTCCAGGCTCTAACACTTAATCGAGGTCTCAAAAATGGCACAACTTGCAAATTCTTGAAGTACATACTGAAGTATTAGTGAGCTGCAATTCTTGACTCAGAAGCTTGCTCATCTGTAGGTGGTATGTATTTCAGTCGCTAGTGCTACATCTATTATTGATGCTTCATTGTAGCCTTATTCTACTAGTACTGACTCAAGTAGCAAATCCAGGTTTGTTGTAAGTATTTCGAACCCACTGGCAGGCCCTCAGCAACATACTAGGAATACTGTGTTTACTATGTGACCAACCATCATTTGCAGGATACATGTTTCTTCACAGGACATCGTCAAGTCAGAGCCTCAAACATTGATATCATATTCTCAGACTCGGACTCAGACTGGCAATGGATCATAGTGATTATATCATACTATTACCTGATCCTGATTTGGAAAATATTTGAAAGGTGAAGGATCAGGGCTGATCAGTTTCCCAATCTAGACTCACTAACCTTATTTAATAAATGGTTCCCACTACAAGTGTCATTGTTCCTCCTCCATCGCTTCCAAATTCAACGTGCCATTTGATCCCAACCTGTATCTCTTGCCCCCACAGAAAACTGGCAACAGTGATCCACCATTGGCATAGTCTGATCTGAAATTCAATCCTTTGCACAGTTCCTCACTCTCATTGTCCAGAACCAGTTGCCCACTAGATGGAGTACAATGTTAGGTGCATTGTCATTGTCGGATGACTTGCACAGCAGTATTTTTGGTGCACTGACCACCGACTTGGAAGCAGGAGCCTTCAAAAATTATAAACTCTACATTGTCTGACCGTACTTATAAATTTTTGGACCTGTTTCTTTAGTATTGCCTTTTATGACCTGGTTTGACTTTCTAACCACCATACTTACTTACAACTTTTTGACTTGTTTCAACATTGCCTTTTATGACTTGGCTCAATTTTCTAACCATGACCTGCATCCATCAAAAAAAAAAAAAAAGATCGGGCCCCTGCTCATGAACATTGACACTAAAATATACCCAAATGGGTTCCCTGGTTTTATTATTATTGCCAGGTCATTTCTGATTGCTGTATGGTCGCTCTCACCACTTATCTCTACTCTGCCTTCCTACATTTTCAATTTGAAAATGCTGCCTGCACTCTCAACAATAAAAATTGCCAGTGCCCCTCAACAGAAACATGCACCAGGCCAGAAGGCACCACCAATCCCCAGTCACCAACACAAGGAAAAGCTTGCAGTCCATCAGGAGACTCAGTGGGAAATTGATGATGCTGTTGCTGAATGGTATCAATACACCCTTGCAAAGGCAGATGATCTAGGGAAGTGTTTCAACAAGAAGCCGCATTACTTCCTTGATATTTTTTTTCAAGGTGGGGCACAGATGGTGACTCACCACAGCAAGACAAACCCATTCAATGCATTTAAGAGTCTCAAAGCAGCCAAGCTGAATAATGGTGTCTCTTCCTACCAACAGCTCATCAGTTGACAGCACCATACTAAGCAGTGTTACAGAAGGAAACCCCACCAGATTACAAGCACTTCAAGCAGAATACCAAGAAGAATATGAAGCTCTCACAAATGAAGAAAGGGATGAACTTATCATCAAATTCAACACACATAAGCAGGAGGGTGCAAAGATTTGTTGACCCACTGCACATGCCCAGATTCAAGATGTAGCTAATGTTGCACGCAATATGCAGCTGCTATTAAGTAGAAAAAAATCTGTCAAGTGAGGTCAATACCAATGATTCTGATGGCAGATGACAGGCTTAACATATCGTGTTGGAGTTGAGGGCTTCTTTTACATTGTGCGAAATTCTCCAGAATACCACATGAAACTATATTGGTATTTTACTTCTCTGGCACTTGAAGAGTACATGAAGATTGCGGTGTGCAGGCAATGGGACACATCAGAAATTGGTACAAAGCTAGAGGCCTTTGGTTTGGCTGGATGCGATGTTGTCAGTGAGTTACATATGAATTTTTTTTTTGGTGCAATGATTACACATTTATTGCAACCTTTAGATCTATTATGAACATCTAAGCAGAAAGTGAACCATCTGAAGCAAGAAATCAGGGAGAAGATGACCAATATGCTGGGTTTGTCACTCACACTGCTCCCACTACCCACAACAGATCCACCAATTCATCTATTTACAGTTGAGATCACTGGGAATCAAAATGCTGTGATGCAGTACACAAACTATGAAGAAGCTATTGTTCAGCAATATGGGATAGAGCTACAAGGTTGGACCTATGATAAGCTTGTCAACACAAGCAAACTTAGCACATCTGTTCTGCCTCTTCAAAAGCTCCTCAATGCAATCAAGGCTGGAGATTGCAAGTTCATCAAACTCACACCAGATGAGCACTGAACATGCCTGGAGGCCTACAAGAAGAAGATTGCTGATGGAGAAATCAAGGTTTGTGAGAGGAAAACACATAGTGACACCAGAACAAGAAAACAAAAGAGAAAGGTGACAGATAGCAATGAAAATAGTGGAGATGACCAGGATGATGAAGAGAATAGTGACAATAATCGTGAAAGCTCAAATCCATGTAAATGGCATTCCAAGCATCAACACACATCCAGCTCTGGCAAAAGCACTGCCATCATTGATGACTCTGACTCCAATTAGATCTACTTGATAAGATAGTTAGCCATGTCTGAAACATACAGTGCATTATGGATATCAATTCTCAATAGCATGAAAGACACTGAGACTGTAAGTTGGCGACTGCTCACAAGGCTACTATGTGACATAGTAGCTTTACCTAATTAGTAATAAGGAATTATAAAGTAGAACTCTACAGATGGTAAAAGTGAGAGAGAGACTGTACAAGGAGAAGACAGGGGAGTAATAGGGAGCAGGGAACAAAGACAAGAGTAGTAAGCACATCAGATATGAGAATCAAAAGGGTGGGAGTAATGTGGTGATAGATGCTGATGCACTGGCTGAAGCACAGCCAAGAGTGAGGAAAGGTAGGTAATGGACATTGATGCATGCACCTGACATGTAGCCGAACAACAAGGTGCATGGGGAGCATGGGGATGAATGGCAGAGTTGGGTGCTGACACATAGACCAGAAGCATAGCTAGATGCATGTAGGCATTAGCATGGTGATACGACTCCTTACTGCTCTGTGCTCCCCAAACAACATCCAATGACCACCTTGATACTTGAGCCTACCTTCCGATTGATTTGCATGAGCTGCACTCACCGCATCAATGTGCCTTTGTCATGCACTTTGGCTTACTTCTCATCACAAAGTTTCCGACATGTTCAGCGGCTTAGGAGTATTGCCATCCAACATTCTACGGTTGTTGCTTATGTCATATACATAAAGCACATAGGTTCAACAAACCTCCGACAAAAGCCACATTTCACGCACTTCCACACTTTTGTGCACTTCTGCACCTTTCTTACATTTTGTTGCGCCTTCAGTCTGACATTGTTCCTGACCTATCCTGACGTGATTGACATCCAGATTAGTATCAACAAACCACCTGACGAAGGCGCACTTATGACATCATTGATTCGTAATGCGCAGCACTCATGTTCACATGAACTCTGCAGAAGCCCAAGGCATGATTGCTGTCCACCTGTGTGGTACAAATGGAGCTAGCACTAGTGGCACATCAAGAACAGGCATCATCAGTGATCCCTGCAACCCACCTCCTTCCGCACTTATGTCAAACCCCCAGCAAGAGTGCAATATTATAAAGACTGGTATCTTTTATTGTTTTATCAGACGGATCTTCTATCTAGTACCTTGCGCTTATTCACCTTTCATATATCTCCGTTTGTATAAATTTTGTAGTATAAAAGACCTGTACATAGCGCTTCAACAAAAAGACAGAAGGAAGTCACCTTGATTTCCCCACGTCATTTCTAACTCGAAAGCAATCTTATATTCTTGTATAGTTGTGCTGTGCTCTCATATAGCCTCATTCGTCGTTGCGCTTTTGTATAAAGTGCCTTATCTTCTCATCGCGTTGTGCTTCGTCTCCGACTAGTCATCTTTGAGTTAATTCTCATCAGATTAATTCATACCGATACCTCGACCATTTTCCTTAACCTTTTCTATTCCGTTTTACAGTTGTTTGTATTCACACCCTTGACTGCATTTGCGCCTTTTTGCGCCTTTCTGCGCTTTTTCCATTACACGATACCTGAAGGACAATCCAAGGCCCTCTAATCGAACCCTCACATATCTAGTGCACCCCCAGTGGTAGGGATCTGCGCATTTTGTTTCTTTTGGTTGATCTCACACCAAGTACCAACTACAAACCATCAATGGGTTTGCTTGACCCACAGGGGTTGCAGGTATGGGTACCAATGGGTATGGGTACAGGTCCCATCATGGCTGCCTGCATACCCAGCTCCATACCCATCTTGCAAACAGGCCATCAAAAGTTAATTACACTATTAGCTATATTTAGCAATGGTGATACATGGTAGTGATCAACTATATAGTTGCAGAGTTACATATGCAAGAGATAGAATAGAAAAAATGGAAAAACTGAACCCAAGTTCTGTCACCTCTGATATCTGATGCCTTCCTCAAGTCGATCAGGCAGATCGACAAAACAGTCAGCCAAAATTACTACTGCACTAAAATGGAAGGCTTCCAATGTAATCAAGGCCCTCATACCCAAGAGGAACAAGAAAAAAGGACCAGATGGGGAGGCATTGTCAGTCTCATCAACAGGCTCTGCAGAAACACTCAGTGAGACAAGTCAAGACAAAGCAATGGTGAGCCTCAGCCAGCAGTAATTGAACTAGATAGTGAAGAAGGGGATGATGGCAAAGAAGACTCTGAGGAAGATGCTGATGCTGAGCTCAGTAAATTAATTTTCATATTCAACCAGATGTCAAAGCTTAGTGTTCCCATTAATTTATTTCAGAGAGACTGAAGAAAGAATGGAATGCACCCATTTATGCGTTCTTTCACCCGACTCCTAACATCGCTTACAAGAATGGACTATGGTGCCACAAGTTCGTTTGTGAAGCAAGGGGCTGTAAAAAGACTATCCATCATTACCTTGATAAGAAAGATGCTAAATCAACCAGCAACTTATGGAAACATGTGAAGACCTGCTGGGGTGCTGAAGCTGTTGAGGCTGCTGACCAGACTAAGGATGTAACAGAAGCTCGGAACTCTGTAGTGAACCCACTGTTGAAGGATGGATCAATCACAGGCATCTTTGAAAGAGTTGGGAAGGGAAAGGTTACATCCTCCCATCGACAACATACAAAAACTGAAACAAAGGCCAAGATCATCCAATGGGTATCTGAGAATGTTCGACCATTGGCAATTGTCAAGGATTGTGGTTTTCAGAGCCTGATGAAGACAGGATGCCCAGAATACTACATTCCTTCACCATCTACAGTCTCACAAGATGTTTGGTTAGTGTTTGCACAGACTCACCAATGGATTGCTAAGATGTTACAGGTAAGAAATGAGTTTTGTTTGAAACATGGAAGAAAACTCACAAAAAGTAAGGAATATGATGGGGATCTGAACTTTGCCACAGACATGTGGACCTCTCCAAACCACCAGGAATTTGTGGCTGTCATGGTTCATCTTGAGCAAAATGTGGTGCCTCTGTGTCTCATATTAGATGTCATTGAGGTTGCACAGGTAATGGAATTGCATGCTGGACATGATTAGTGTTTGTATGCTAATTATGATCCTTGCTCTTGCAGTCCCACTCCGGCTATAACTTGGCGGCAAGCTTTGCAAACATCCTAAAGGAATTCGGAATCACAGACAAGGTCAGTATCGTCACAGCAGTGCAGCCGAAGTTTGACTTACTTTGTGGCCAAAGATCCTTAGTATTACCTGCAACAATGTGTCCTGCAACAATGTGATGATCACTGAACTTGCCAACATCCTGCCTGACTTCTCCGAGGTTAACCATACCCAGTGCTTCCTGCATATCATCAACCTCTGTGCAAAATCAATCATCAAACAATTTGATGTACAGAAGAAACAAGACAACGAACCTCTAAGTGAAGCAGAATGTGAACTACAAGATTTGGCCAGAGATATCGAGTTTGAGGAACAGCAGGCTATCGAAGCAATGGCCCAACATGGCATTGATGGTGAAACAAACATAGAGACTGAGGGAGATGATGATATTGAGGGATGGATTGATGAGATGGCACTTCTATTAGTGTTTGAAAGTCTGGTCTGGTCCGGTTTTTTTGACCCCAAAGGGGGCAACTGTGGACCAGACCGGTTGTATTAATTCTCAGTATCTATGCAACCGAGGACCGGACTGGTGTAAACCAGTCTAGCTCAGTTGCCTAACAGTTGCTGGACTTGTTGTAACCAGTCCAGCAATAGACCAGTCCAGACTGGTTTACAACCAGTCTAAACTGGGTATGTAGCTATAAGTTTTATATTACTACCTATTACTACTCCTACATACACACCCTGCAAGCAGAGGCTCGCAGCGGTGGAGGGGTGCTACATGCTACAGGTAATAAAGAAAGAAAAATAACCCCCTACAGGATGTGTGAGGGGTTCCTGTTAGCACAACGAACCTGTGCAGGAGTTGGAAGTGGGAGTGTCATTGGCATCATCCACCGCTGTACCACCATTGCACATTGTCATTGTCCATTGTCATTGTCCATTCATTGTCATTGTCATCTGCACCTCATTCCCCCCCCACCACAAGTGCATGGTAGTGGTGCTGTGTTGTATGTTCATCATTGTCATCCATTTGTGTTACCATCAGCACCTCCAACTCCCCCCACAAGCAGTCGCTCACAGGCGGGGTGGTGGTGCTTTGTCATCATTGTCCATGGTGGTTGTCATTGTTGTTGTAGCTTTCTCAATGTAGCTGGGAGCACCCGCGATCCTCCCTGCGAGCAGTGGCTCGCAGCAGCAGGGGCAGGTGATGGGTTGGTGGAGGAGTGGTAAGTGATGACAATGCAGGTTTATGGTGTAATTCAGGTGCTTACCTTGCATGTACCCTGCTGCATCAGCTTCCAATCCCCCTCCCCCAATTGTCCCAGCTCCTTGTAGTTGTGTAGGTGCCCCCAATGACCCCCCAGCCAGGGAAGAGGTGTAGTAGGCATCATTGCATCATTGTTGGTAATTTTAACTAAGTATAGACCTACAAAAGAAGGACAAAATGATGTTAGTAGTAAAAAGAACAATGGAACAACAGAATAAACTTACCTTTAATGTTCTGAAGCCCTCCCGAACACAAGTGAACACAACCGTCAGTAGTCGAATGCAGGGAATGTGTGTGACATGGCACGTTTGCTGCCATGCACGTTGCCGTTGGTGTGGATGAAGGGGCATGGTGGTGGTTGAGGTGGGCCATACATGGAGAGGGAGCAGTGGTGGTGAGAGAGGAAGGGTGGTGTGGTGGTTGTCATTGTCATTGTCAATGTGCCAGCAAAGCAGTACAATATGTATAAACAAAGATGCATGGGCATTGCCACTTTTGCATGCCAGTGCAAACATTGGCAAATGGTCTGTGCATGCCCAGATAGTATATAAACCCCTCACATTCATACCCTTATTCTTGGGCATGCCCACCTCTGCGTATTGTAATGTATTTATATAGATGATAAAGTAGATAAATTATATACTTATTTGTATGCTAAAAGACCAGTTTCAACTGGTTGAAACCAGTTTTTACATGGTTTATAAATATTTTTAAAACTACACAACTGGGGACCAGACCAGTCCACAACCACTTCAAATTTAGCTGCGACATGGACTGGACCGCAGTTTGGTCCAGTTCAGTTGCCAGTCTTTTTTCAGTCCATGCAACTGGACTTTCAAACACTAACTTCTATCACTTGACAAACAGGAAGGTTTGATGGAAAGTATTTGTCCTGTAAAAATGGTTCTTGTCAAGGTGAGCCACAGATACACATAAGATCTGGGACTTACACATATGTATAGCTCCAGAAGATTGCTTTCAAGGTCATCAATTCCTCTACAAAACTCCTGCCAGCATGGAGAAAGGTCCTTGCCGAGAACAAGCTGCATGATTGAATTATGTCTCAAGACATTACAACCTGTTGGAACTCAACCTATGATATGTTGAAGTTTGCATTGGAGTATCAAAAGGGTGTGGATATCTTGATGGCTGATCATCAGAATGACCTTCGAGCATACAAATTGAACAAGAGAGAGTGGACAATCGTGAGTCAGTTGTGTGACATACTTAAGGTGCATGTGTACACAACCATTCCATGGATCAATTGGTCATCACCATTTTCATAGGTCTTGAAAGATGCGACTCAATTCTTCTCTCGTTCAACACCTAACTTGGCTACTGTGATCCCCACTATGGATTTTATCAATGACCATTTGAGTGCTCATGCCCACAACCGTATTTTTTCCCCAGCTATCAAGTCATTGTTATGTCTTGGCAAGAAAACATTAAATAGGTATTATTCTCTCATGGACTCATCTGAGGTATATCGCATTGCAATGGGTACACATCTTCTAATTCATCTTCTGATTTTTGTTACGGTTCTAATATCCTAATGCAGAGACAGTGCTGCACCCTTGACACAAGCTCACCTACTTCAAGACTGCCGGCTGGGAAGAAGAATGGATCAAAACAGCGAGGGAACTAGTGTGTGATGAATTCTAGCACTTGTACAATTGGCAGAAGGATTTTAGTGACAATGAGTCAATCAAGACAATGTCTGATACTGAAAATACTAGTAACATTTGTAATTCATCCTCACACCCATTTTCTTTCTAACAAACTGTAGACATCTTCAAAACCACAGAATGTACATATTTGACACCCTCCCCTCATTAAGTGCCCCTGCACTTAAAGAGCCATGCAATGAACTGGACTAATATCTGTCGTTGGCTTTGGATTACCTGACAATTCCAGGTATGTAATATGATTCTCAGGCTCATTTTAATTACTAACACATATTGCATTAGCAACTTCTGTTGACGTTGAACATGTGTTCAGTTGTGGCCAGCTTGTTTTGTCCCACATTTGGAGTCGGCTTTCTGCTCAATCAACATGTGCTTTAATTTGCTTGGGATCATGGAGTTTACAGGGATTGGTGAAGGATTCTAATGTTTTGGCAGCAGGGACTTTGAATGACATTGAGGGAGACGAGGAGCCACATCTCGAGGCTGGATGGGACCATATTGATTAATAGTTTATGAGTTCTCAATAAATTACAGGATTTTATAGTACAACCCTCAGTGTATACCTGTACCTGTGGTGACCTGTGGATGAAAACCCATGGGTTGACAAGTAAATACCCTTGTGGGTCAGAGTATGGGTTAAATTTTGAACACCCACAAGTTACCCATGCCATTCCCTAGATGCATGTGCCCAATGTGTAGCTGAACAATGAGGTGCATGGGGAGTGTGGGGAGGAATGGCAAGAGTTGGGCACTGATACATGGACCAGAAGCATAGCCAAACACCAACAGGAATGGGGAATAGGGAGAAATGATGGGAATGATGTGATGAGTGCTGCCAGAAGTAGCTGAATAATGACAGAAACAGGGAGCTGGGAGGAATGATGACAGTGATGGTGGTGGGTGCTGATGGATAGGTGCCAATAGCTGAACAATGGGCAAGGGAGGGAAGGTGGAGGGTGACAGCAATGAACCAGACAATGGAACCGAATAGTGTGTATGTATCTAACAACAACAGTGCCTGATGATACAAGGAGGGTGGGAGCAGCAGGGTGAGGAAGGTGGGGATGGGCTGTGCACTGATTCCATACCTTTTTCTTCAAAGTCAATGATATTGGTAGGTTATATCAGCAGATAAGAGGAATCAGTATATTTACCACACATTAGCGGGTGTGACATGATGGGATCATGTCAACTAACTAGTGAGGTTTTGTGGGAAGGTTAGGTGAGAAGCTGCATTGCATGAGGTTGATACAACAACAATTCAAAACTGCTGGTGCAAAGCAAGAATCATACCAGAAATGGACTTGGATTCTCATACAATATAACCTTCAATCCCCATCTCCTCTCTTCTCCATGATCCTGCCACCTCTGAAGCAGATCCAGTTGCTCAAGCAGAAAAGCAAGTTTAGGCTGCACTTGATGATCTGGTTGCCATGGGAGCACTTCAGGGGGAAAATCAAATGGACATTGAGTCTCTTCTCAATCCAGCTGATGAATCTCAAGTCTTGACAGGCACATCAGATGAGGACAGTTATGGACTCCATTGCAGCATGTGAAAACATCAACATAAATGGCAGACACAATGTCAATGAAGATGATATACCACCCAACTTGGTGCAATGTTCTCAAGGCAGCATCAACCATCAACAGATATCTCAATGACTTAAACAATCCCATCACCTGTAAACTCGAAGGACTTCTGGGCTCATTCAACAGGCAACTTCACCTTGAGGAGTCTCAAAGCACAAAGGAAACTGTTATAGATGATCTTTTCCAAAGATTATAGATTATATCATTCAAATTCATCTATAGTAATATGATTTAGACAAGCCCATAGCCTTATTTTTTTCCTAGTATTTTTTATGATTTTTCCATGATTTTTAGAGTCCATTTTTAGCATACCTCTTCAAACCCATGACCTCTCATAACCCATACCCTGGGGCATCCACCAAGGGGTATGGGTTATGAGGAGTTTTACTGTACTTCTTGTTAATGTGACCAGTCACTTTGACACTGCCACCTGCTAATCACTGGTAACTTTGGTTCACATCTTGTAAAACTGCCAATCTAGCACCTATTTCTCACTCACTAACTACTGTTACCTTTCATCAGCACCTTGTAGGGATTGCCATGTCCTAATTACCTATTTTCTTTTGACCAACAGCACCAGTCTTGCAGCTTGTTATTCCTCTGTCCTATTTCCCAAGATCATAAAATTCTGTTCAAGACAGGTGATATGTTGATGTCATCTTGACCTTGTATTAGGTATAATCTTTTGTTGTCCATTAAATAACCTGGTACTTTCATGCGGAGATGCCAAGCCTTCTATTTCTGTTCAAGTAAACCAGCACTCCCATACCTGACCACTTTATTATTTATGTGGGTGTGGGTGAATCCACAAGGACCTGATTTTGTTGTTTTCTGGTTCTTTCTTCAAGGTTGCTTGATCTTTCCTTCATTACCTTTGGGTGTTAGTCTTTGACTATTTCTAAGTTTCATAATCTCTACTGTCCTATAAAAGACCTTAACATTTCACATGCAAGACTTTGATATATAATAGACATTTTACTGTATATCAGATCTTATATGGAAAGACAAACATAATAGCAGTCACTGCCAGTCAGAGTAGA
This sequence comes from Tricholoma flavovirens, assembly GCA_003313805.1. Classification (NCBI taxonomy): domain Eukaryota; kingdom Fungi; phylum Basidiomycota; class Agaricomycetes; order Agaricales; family Tricholomataceae; genus Tricholoma; species Tricholoma flavovirens. The sequence goes on from QLOK01006801.1 coordinate 23,443, forward strand.
TGATTCAATGGCAATCCAGGGTGGCAATTCAATGGGGATTCAAGGTCCAGTTCAACAACTTGAATCAACACTTGGATTGCCCATTTGTTTGAATCATTGAATCACAACTGACAAAGGTGATTCGTTCCCCTTACTTTACTATTTCAAATATACCTTTACTTGTAGTATGTAATCACTTAAGACATCCCATGGCTGTTTTCCCTTGACTCAATATGCTACCCAAGCCTAAAGATTCTGCAGGGATGAAGAAGCCTCCTACCCACACTCAAACCAAATCATCCAAAGCTAAAGAAGCAGAACATGTTTTTACCTCTCCTGAACCTGAACCTCACAAAAAGACCAAGAAAGCAAAGGGAAAAGTGGCCAAAAACAAAGCTGTAGCTGAAGATTCTAGTGGTGAAGAGTCAGATGGAGGTGCTGAGGCAGAGGATGGTCCAAAGGTCAAGTAAGTACAAGGGGGTTCCAGGATCAGAATGCCGGACTGGACCCTGGGTGGTTAATTGCTGCCAGAGGCTTGAAAAAAAAAAATGGATGTCATCATTTTTTTTGCTCTCCGAGTCTGAGCACTAATGATGATGGAATTTCAATTATATACTACATAGGACTCTAAAGGATATGAAAAATGTGAATCAAGGATGAAATTTATTGCCAATATTACCCCTGACTGATCCATGTGATTTGTACAAGCTGGGAAATTTTATTTGTGGTCCATCTTGACATGAAATGGCATCCATGGATGAGGTAAGTCTAATTGTATCAGTTCTGAGACAACATAAAATCATACTAGAATGAGGATATACAGATTGATGCAAATGGATGCACAGAATGTCCAGATTGTCATGAGAAGATCAAAGTTGGGACTGCCGGGATCCAGAACATGCACAAAACACATCAGAACTCCCAAAACTGTCAAAAGACTATAGCAAAGAAGCAACAAGAGAAAAAATGTGTGTAAATGGAAGTCATACTCACCTTGAAAACTCAGATGGATACACCTCTTTCTACAGGATCAGACAACAGATCCCTTTCTCTCAGCCAACCATCATCACAGCCAAACATCTCAGGAATAAGTGAAGGACTTCAGCATATGGAGGTAGAACCAACCAGGCGATCAAAAAGGAAAAGGCAGGCATTCACAATCAGTGATCTTCATACCTGTGTTTGTGGGGAAACTGCTGACCCATGAACTGAGAATGTCATACCCTGCAAACAAGTGGGCTGTGAATCAAAATGGGTAAGTTTTCATTAGCATAAATGAAGCAAAATGCTCATCCTCAGCATTAGTATCATCTTGTGTGTGTGGAACTTGAACAAGTGCCACAGAATTGGGTTTGTGATGCTTGTCAGTCCTTGCGAGGAGGAAAGCACTGGTGCTGTTGATCGAATGACATCATAATTACCTTATATAGAAACATGCCTGAATCATGTGGGTGGTTGGTTCAGTAAATCCTAGTGAGATAATAAATTTGACCCCAGGTATTCCATCACATTTTTGGAACCCCCTTGAGTAAGTACTTCCCTTCTCAACATTTCCCAGTCATATAAATGTATCACTTGAATTTGCAGCTGGAAATACAAGGATCTGAACTTCCTCCTCATTGGTATGATTGAAGAAGAGGAGGAAATCAAACAGGGCTTCTTTCCACTACCAGGAGCCAATAAGAGCTTGGCTAAAGGGGGTAGCAAGCCCAAGATGGAGTACCAGTGGGAACTAGCAAGGAAGATATTCAAGGAGCATGAAAAGTACAAGGATGTATTTGCCCTGGCAAAAACACCTAGTGAAAAGGGAGTGTGGGGCCATAAGATTAAAAATTGGCTCAAGTGGTGAGTATCACTCCATGCTGTGATTTCTACTTTGGCAATGTTTCGACATTATCTTTGGAGACCGCCAACTGATTCCAAATAGTGATTTAGTGATGGCATCAGACTGGCTCTCATCAAAGTCCAGTTCACCGCTGGCCATGCACTGGCCCTGCACCCCATGTCACATGATTACAGAGGTGGCAACCAGATCATTGTGAAGTGTATCCCCATATTGATCACCCACCTGTTCAGAGTCACATCTGCTGACTAATCATAGTCAGTCTGGACAGGCCCAGAGCAAGTCTGGTATCCAGCATGTTCCTCACATGTGATAGACTCTCCCTCAGCAACCTAAGTTGGGTAGAGATGACCAGTCAAATAGATCATCCTGCATCTATATTAGAGCAGTTAGGGCAGCAGTAAAGCCCTCTGATGAGCCCCTTCACAAGGGTGAAACTGCCTAAGTCCCAGCTCTAAGAGTTCAAACCCCCTAGACTGCATAATCTGTGACAGTGCTGATAGATTGTACTTGTACCAGGGGGAGACAGGTGCTGGCATAACTTGTGAGGAGGAGATCAACATGGAGCTTAATAATCCTTTCACAAACAAATAGGGTGATTGTGTGCTTCAGAGTCCTGCCAAAACATAAGCACTGATAAGTGCTCACTACTAGCTGTAATCAAAATGAAATGTCCATGGTACTGGCAGTTGAAAGCCATCATCTCTGAGCAGCCCAACCAGGTTCCAGCTGGAATCAGAAATAACATGTTGAATTATGATGTATCACTTCTGCTTGCCAGTGCATGTACTTCAGAACTTGGTGCATCAGGAAAATCCAACACTGACTTATTATGCTTAATGTCTCCTTATTATGCTTAAAGTGGAAATTAAGCAAGATTAAGGAAATGACTGTCAAGGAAATTCTCCTTAAAATAATAAGTAATAACTTTAAATAAGGGTTGTTTCCTGAATTAAGCAGGTTTCCCTTAATTGCCCCTTATTCATGCTTATATCACTCCTTAAACTGCTTTCAGGCAGGTATCTGCTCTTAGGTGGCTGCCTAGCAATTTCAATAAGGAAACTTAAGCAGAAGTTTAAGCAAAAAAATAAGTATGTTACTATGCAAATACAGTGAAGTACATGGTTGACTATGGTTCCATCCCTGCTCCTGACATTCCCCTGCTCCTGTTGTTCTTGTTTGCCCTACCACCACTCCCCCACTCAACACCCTTTTCCAAATGTTCCCTGTCACCCCCAATCATTGCTCCTCCCCATCACCATCGTAATTCCACCCATGATCCACCCCATGAGCAGTTGCTCATGAGGCTGGTGGCAGGGGGGTGTGCCATTTGTCATTGTCATCAGGGCATGGCATCATGGGGGTTGATCAGGGGGCGCCCACCATTGTCATCAATAGTAAAATCACTATCTAAGATTTTTGTTAGTCATGAGGAAATGAAATGAGAAAAGAAGAAAAAAAACTCACCTTTTTTGTGTTTTGCCCCATTGCCATCCTCTTACTGGTTGCTGCCCTGCATTGTTGTCCTTCATCCCCCATGTGGCCCTGTCCCCATTTCCACCCCAAGAACAGTCATTCACAGTGGGGTGCTGTGGTGGTGGTGGTTCATTGTTCATCATCATCATTGTTCATCTTCATTGTTCTCCTCCCTTTGTCCCTCAGGTCCCAGATCCTGTTCATTATTCATTGTTCCCCTTTCCATTGCTCATCATTGGCTGCTAGCACCTGCAATCCACCCCATGAGCAGTGGCTCACAGGGCTAGGATGGGTGACAAGTGCTGGCTGTTCATCGTCATTGCTCCAGTATAACTCATCCACCCTGTGAGCAGGGGCTCACAGCGGTGGGTTCTCCTGGTCCCTTGATGATGCTGGTCTGATGCTGGTAGTGTGTTCAAACAGTGTGACATGGCCTGATGATGCTGAGCTTGAATTTCCATTTTCAGGAAATGCTGAGAGGGACTTGGAAGAAATTTCAAAGACAAGTCAAGGAGTCCTTAAGGTCTTAAGGCCTTATAACCTCCTTACAGCCTTAATTTTCTTACATGTTGCTTATATTGTTTATTTGATTATATGTATGTCCTTAACAGTCCTCAATCTTAAGGGAAAAAATGAAGTTATTTTCCTTAATTGCCCATAATTTCCTTAATTGGGCTTCAAGCCAAATAAGTAAAATAGATTGATCCTTGATTTTGCTGATGTGACACATCCAGTGACAGAATCATAGCTTTGATGACACACAGCATGTTGATGGTGACCATGATGATACTGGGGTTGGCAACAAAAGTCATGAGGATGATGATGGACTCAGAGATGAAGGGGAGGAGGAGGAAGTTCAACTTGTTGTAACCAAGGGAAGCACAAGCACAAAGTGGATGTACTGGAAGAAGCAAAGCCTGTCATCCCTGCCAAGAAGACAGCTCCCCAGAAGGGCAAATCAACTCTGGCTACTCAACCTGCATCAAAGAAGTCAAAGATGGATGCCAAGAGGATGAATGCAGTTTCTGTCAAGGAGGAGACTACCCAGAAATTGCTGGAACTGAAGAAGATGAAGGTCAGGGCAAAGACAGAGAAGCAGGTGGCAAAGGTTAGAGAGAAGGCAGATGTGAAGATGCAAGTGGACAAGCTGAAAGCAGATCTAGCTGTAAAGAAGATGGAGTTGGAATACAAGCTGAAGATGGCTCAGCTGCAGCATATCAACCATGACTCCAGTGCCTCATTTTCACAAAATGCTGCTGCATCAAGCTCAAGTGGTGGATGGTCTGGTGCAGGATCAATGACTCCCTCCAGTTACTTCGGTGGAGAACTATAGGTGCATGATCTGAGTCTTCCACAAGTCGACCCTTACAATTTCAATTTTAGTGCCTATGATGACCTCAACAACACTAATAATTGAACAAGTATGTACATCAGCAAATCCTGGGCCAACTACACAAGTCTATCATACTCTATAGTAGTACTATGTAGATCCCATAGCCATCCATAGAGGCCATAGTGGCCATAGCAACCTCTATGTTCAGTGTAGTGCTACATGGTCAGGTTGTAGTCTGCTGTAGTATACTGTGGTCTATAGCAGCATCCTATCTCTGGGGGGGTATATAGTCCTATAGTAGTCCATGGCAGACTATGATAGCCTGAGAAAGTCAGCAGCAGCCTCACACTGCTGGTAGAGGTAGATATTCTCTCAAAGACACTTCTAGAAATAGATGCTATATTCACCAGCTATATAATTACAGGGAATAACTACATGGTACTCAATTACACAAATAATGGTCTACATGCCCTCCTATCAACAACCTGAGCAATATCATGGTTGTCATCCCATTCCTCATAGTTATGAGCCCCTGTTTTCCCCATTGTCAGTGCCATCCTTCAAGTTGCCTGTGTTGCTGTTGGTGCCATCATTGTCATTGTCACTGTGGTCCTCCTTGTCCTTCTGGTCCTGTTTGTCCAACATTGATGCTTCCCATCCCATTCCTGTTGTTTCATTATCATTTCATTGTTGCAGTGGTGTGACCTTGGGCAGTTGGGTCCTTGAAGGTTGGTCTTGTTACTCCATCCCACCATTGGGGCAGCAGCATTGCCTTTTCAAGCAGTGGTGGTTAGTGGTCAGGTGGCAGTGTTGGGGCATTTTGTGCTTACCTGGCATGCACCCAGTGGCCATCAGTATTTTGACATGCTACTGGTCAGTGGTTGTACCAGGTGGTGCCACCTGTTTCCAGCTGGTACCACTCCAGAAAGTTTGCAAGTTGCCAAGTTGGCAGGCTATGTCAAATTTCATAACAAGTTCTTTATTAGTTTATGGCTGACAAGTAGGACATGTCTGGCAAGTTTGACCATTTCCTTTTTCAAGTTGAAAACAGCTAATGTCAGCTTTCACCAAACACAGACAAACTATAACAAACAAAAGCAAATACTTGTCCAATGGCTCTATATGGGGGGTGAGCTTATATAGGCA
>QLOK01006802.1:0-10388 GCA_003313805.1 Tricholoma flavovirens
CGGATGTCCGAAGACAAAGACAAGAGGGTGAATAACATATGATAACATGTGAAGTGTATGAAACGTATGATATTCGAATTGCAGAATACAAACGAAATATCTAAGTTTAAATACTAATATGAAATCCAAGATCGGAGATCCGATCGGAGACCGAGGTAAGAGCTATGTACGTTAGCTGTGGTTGGCAGTATGGGCAGTACCCAAGGTATTAACCCAAGGTAAAATCCTATGAGTAACTACAGTAACTATGTATGAAGTCTACACTATGCACTGGAATGGAATTTGATAGATCTCAACATATATCAGAGTCTGGAGTGGTGTTCCATCGGAAGTCCAAATTGGGTGGAACGGAACATAACAGAGGATGCTTTTGTGTCCATGCAGAAGTATGTGACTATATTTGCTTCAATATTATTGATATAATAAAGCTATTATCTTGCAGGAGCAAGAGAATGAGCTCAATCTTTGTGCAGCTGAAGCAGGTTTGATTTCTCAATGTGAATTTTGCAAAACTCTCAAGAAACAGGCACCCACTCCTCCTACCATTGATCTTCAATCATCTCTTGACTGGGATCTTGAGAAGATGGATGATGAGATGGAAAGTAGTGGTGAAGGTAGTACCGATGAAGGCAGTACTGGTGAATGGGATTAGGATGCATGATTGCTTCTAAAAGTATACCCCCCATTTTACTAAGTTTACTTAGGACTCATAGGATAGTTCAGACTTGTAGTTAGCAGTATGTAGTCAGAATGGTATACCAATTTGTTCACAATATTGAAGAAGTTCAGCTGTCAGCTGACACTACTTTATCTTGCCTGGATTTGTATCACTATCTTCATCCTCCTCCTCCTCTTCTTCACCAAAAGTCCCAGTATCCTCTTCCTTCTCAATGTGCCTGTGACATGGCTGAAAGTGTGCACCTGACACTTCTCCCTCAACATCAATAATACTTGAAGGTTGTGAAGGATTATTGCACAAGTAATCCATTGTAAGGCTTTGGTATGGTCTTCTGGTGAATTTATATTCATGCGCAACCCATGAAGACACTTAAAATGTCCTTTCAGAGCTCCCATGCAATGTTCTGATTGCACTTATATATGTGAGACAGCCTTGTCAAAGATTGCATTGTGGCAGAGATTCGAGGCTGGCATCTTGTGAACAGGAATGACATGCTCACCCAGTGGATATGCAGAATCAGTCCATGCAAATTCTTGTCCTTCAAATAGAAATTCAGGATGCTTGGAAGCTGCTGTATGCTCAAAAGCAGTTGCACCATGAGCAGCCCCAGTCAGTCCAATAGATTAGTCTGCAATGTGCAATGTTAATGGTACATTTCCAACCTGTCAGAGATGCTGTTATGAATCTTGTGAGGGGTAGATGAACCGGATATTCTTTTCTTTTCCTTTCTTATTATTCATTCTTGCTTACTACTCCAACCGACTGTCACTCTACTGCCTCTGATTCCTACCATCTTCTTACCAACCATTCCCCTATTACCCCCTTGACATTTATCCTTTATTGTTTCCTCCTTTTGTTTCCCATCTAATTTGCCTATTGGTAGATAAGGACTACTCTTCCTGTATATAAACTGTAGTACTTAGAGGTCTTGCTCTTCAGCTTGACCTGAGCAATTCATGTTCTCAACTGTATGAGCAGACCCGCCCTCAACCACTCAGAAAGCCTCTGAGTCAGTAAGACAGAACATGTTACTGAGAAAGCCTCCGGTAACAGACAGAACAACTAACTGTTGATTAACTACATCAATAGGAGCACTTGTACTTGAGTTGAGGCTATTGTCTTAACAAAAGGTCAAGCTGAACATCAAATGCCCTCTTACCCCAAGAGTAGGCAAACACATCTCGAAGACAGCAGTCCGCTGATTGACCACCAAGAGGAGCCACCACCAAAGACAGGCTCTGGTATAGTTATCAAGGAAGACAGACTCGATTTTCTGAAACACAGGGAAAGTGGTTCACCAAGTCAGAACCAGGACAACCAGGAAGATTTTTGAAAGAAGAAGACTTCTCAGCCGAAGAAGAAGAATCACCAAAGATTAAACAAGAATCCCCAGAACCACCAGCACTCACCTTTCTCGATGATGACGATCTATACACTGACATGACAAGCAGAGAAATCAAGATCAGGGCTCCATCTGATTTCACTGGAGATCCAACCAAAACAACAAAGTTTCTTCAGGAAGTGTCACTCTTTCTCAGAGTAAATGAAGTGATCTGTGGCACTGATGAAAAATGGATCATTTTCACTCTCTCTTTCATGAATGGGGGAATAGTGTTGGCATGGGCATTAGAATGAGGGAATAGGACCAATTTAGGAACTTGGGAAAGGTTTGTGGATGGCTTGAAACCGGCTCTCCTTGACAAAATCTTCACTATGGAGAACGTCCCAACTACCCTGGACAGAATGATCAAAGCCGCATCAAAATATGATGGGAATTGGAGAAGAGTGAAGGCCATCACAGGAAAAGCATGGGAGACTCACAAAAAGAAAATGACTGCTCCTCCCAAAGTTACAAAACTGATGCTGGAGATAAACTGACTGTCCCAGCAAGAGCAAACTAAACACATGCAGAAAGGGCTCTGCTTCATATGTCACAACCCCAGACATAGAGCCGCCGATCACAAGCATGGGAATTTCCCACTGCTAAATCAACAGACAAATAATTGCAAATACCAACAACCAGAGCAGACGAACCGCTTCTTCCCAAAGAGAAAGGGGGCAGAGGTGTACACGAACATCAAAGCTATTTTGGGAGATTTAGATGAAGGGGAAAGAGGAAAGACCCTCACACTCATGGAGGAAACAGGTTTTTAAAGAAGCGGCCTGCACCAATGCCAGGTACCACTGAACTTTCTGTCTGCTCTGTACTACTAGCCACTCTAGACAACCAATCAATGCATTTGCCAACCAAAGTGGGGACAGACAAAGGAAAAGACGTTGATACAAAAGCCCTCCTTGACTGTGGGGCAGGGGGAGTCTTCATGGACCACAGATTTATCGAAACACACAGGATAAAACTACATGAACTAGCAAAACCAGTCTCAGTATGAAACGTGGATGGAACCCCAGACAAAAAGGGAACTATCACCAGGTGCACTAAACAGGAAATGACAATCCATGGGAGAAAAGAAAAGCTGACATTCCTAGTCACTTGATTTGGAAATGAATCAATTATCCTGGGACTGCCATGGTTATGAAAGGTAAACCCTATGATCAACTGGAAAGAAGGAACCCTCAAATTCCGAGAAGATCAATGCCTTGCCAAAATACGAAGGATTGTAGAAAAGACCAAGAAAAATCATGGCATTCTCGGAAGGAAAAGGACACCCAAGATGACCATCGAAGAAATCCCAGACAAAGACGACCCCACCAGCATATTCCACATGGTCAGAGGACCGCAGGAGTACAATCTAGGGGACCCAACCACTGGGGAATTCACTGAAGAAGGACAATCTATGACCACAGAAAGGAATGACCTATGGATCAAGGTGAAAACATTGGTATCTCAACACCTGGCACATGGCACAGGACAAGAAAGAAGCAAACCCCTCAAACAGCTTCTACCTCCCGAGTTTCTTCACTGGAAAAAGGTATTCAAACAAAAGGCATCGGAACAATTCCCAGACCCAAGACCCTGGGACCATGCTATCAATCTCAAACCAGATTTTGTTCTGAAGGATTGTAAAGTTTATCCTCTCTCACTTGCTGAACAGAAGAAACTGGACAAATTGTTTGATGACAACTTACAGAAAGGGTATATCGGACCTTCAAAATCCCTGATGGCCTCCCCCTTCTTCTTCATAGCGTAAAAGGACTCTGAAGCGCTCTGACCTTGCCAAGATTACTGATACTTGAATGAAGGAACCATCAAGAACACCTACCTGCTTCCCTTGGTCAGAGATTTAATGGACAAATTACAAGGCACACAATGGTTTACAAAAATGGATGTTCACTGGGGTTACCATAATGTCCAAATAAAAGATGGGGACCAGTGGAAAGCAGCGTTCAAAACCAACAGAGGATTATTTGAACTGAAGGTAATGTTCTTCGGGCTATGCAACTCACCCCCTACCTTTCAGGCGATGATGAATGACATCTTCAAAGACATGCTGCATGAAGGGTGGGTAATAATCTACATGGACAGGCTCCATCAGGCCTGTCTTCTGTTGAGTTTTTGGGTGGTTCTGAGATAGGTGAGGTTCTTGTGGTCAGATAGGATGGTTGTCAGGTGTTCTGAACAGAGTAGGTAGCATCTCCATGTTTCTAGTGACCATATAATCGCTAGGAGTTCCCTGTCGTAAATTTTGTAGTTCCTTTCTGTACATAGGAGTAAACGAGTGAGAGATATAACCACAAAAATGCCAATCTCCGTTAATGTCTCTTTGCCAGAGGACTGCTCCTGTGGCCCATTTCAATGCATCTGATTCTATCGCAAAAGGTTTGGTGGGGTCAGGCATCAGTAGTACTGGAGTCTCAGTGAATTTCCTCTTGAGGGCGTCGGACACCAGTTGACATTCAGGGGTCCATTCAAATTGCTTGGTTTTCTTTGTTAATTTGTTGAGTGGTTTGCCAGGTCGGCGAAGTGTCCGATGAATTTTCTATAAAAGTTTCCAAAGCCCAAGAACGATCTCACTGCTTTTACATTGGTTGGTTCGGGCCATTCCTTTAACCCAGCCAGTTTTGTCGGGTCCATGGAAATTTTGTTAGGTTTGATGATCATTCCCAGAAATTCTACCTTTTGTACCCCAAATTTACACTTTTCTGCTTTGATGTAGAGGTTGTGTTCTTGGAGCCATTGCAAGACCCATTCCATCCTAATTTGGTGTTCTTGCTTTCCTTTGGAAAAGATGAGAATGTTGTTACAGTTAGTACTCATTCCTGGATCGCAAATGGTACAGAGTGATGCACTATCCCAAAGAGAAGATCATGTCCCCAAAAACGATACTGACAATGAAGATGCTACTCTCTTACCAGACAACTTATTTGTTAACTTCATTGACACATCAATACACAATCTGTTTGCTGAACGAATCATGAAAGAAGACCTGGTACAAGATGCGATCAAAGCCCTCAAGGAAAAGGGACCCCACTGATCAAATTGTCCTTAGAAGATTGGAAGGTAGAAGACAGCTTACTTTCTTTAATAACAGATGCTATGTGCCCAATGACATAAATCTTCGAAGATGATTGGTGGAAAAATATCACAACTTGCTACCTGGAGGACACCCCGGACAATGGCAAACGACTGAGCTAATATGGAGAGACTACTGGTGGCCCAGAATGGTCACATTTGTCAAGAATTACATAAAGGGATGTGCAACCTGTCAGCAGATGAAGGTCAACACTCACCCGACAATTCCACCTCTATCTCCCATCAAATCTGATGTGACACACCTGTTTACACTTGTAACTACTGATTTCATCACAGACCTACCTGAATCTGATGGTTTTGATGCATTGATGGTCGTGGTAGACCATGGGCTTACTAAGGGGGTAATTCTAATCCCTTGTAACAAAACCATTGATGCTATAGGAGCCGCCACCATTTACCTGGATTATGTGTACAAAAGGTTCAGTCTCCCTGATAAGCTAATCTCCGACAAAGACCCGAGATTCGCCTCTCAACTATTCCAAGAACTTGGACAGATCCTTGGGATAAATTGGCAATGAGCACTGCTTATCATCCACAAACTGATGGGGAAACTGAACGGTTAAACCAAGAGATCAAAGTTTACCTTTGGATGTTTTGTTCTAACAACCCAGAAGATTGGAAATGTCTCCTACCCACAGCAGAATTTGCACACAACCAAAGGATGCATTCAGTACAGAAGAACTCCCCATGTTACCTCATGATGGGCTATGAACCAAAGGCAATTCCACTTCCTTATACAAAAACTAATGTACTGGAATTGGAAAAAAGGATTGTCCTCCTTCAGAAAGCACGAGACAAAGCCTTGGCAACCCACGAACTTGCCAGACAGATGGTCTCCAAACAAGTCCATCAAAACTTCTCCCCATTCAAATTAGGACAGAAGGTATGGCTTGAAGCAAAAAACTTAAAAATTGCCTATCCATCCAGGAAACTGGCCCCAAAATGTCAAGGGCCTTTTACAATAAAAGAAGTCCTTAATCCCCTGAATTACTGACTAGACCTCCCAAAGCAATGGAGAATACACCCAGTCTTCCATGCTGGCCTCCTCACTCCTTATTTCGAAACCGATACCCATGGACTAAACTTCTCAGAACCACCTCTGGACCTTATTGAAGGGGAAAAGGAATATGAAGTGGAAGCATTGGTCACACACAGGAAGAAGGCACAAGGATACCACTACTTGATAAAATGGAAAGGCTACCCAACCTCGGAGAATTCTTGGGAGCCAGAGCGGAATTTATGTCATGCTAAAGAACTATTGACAGACTATAAAAGAAGAAAGAAACTCTAACAAAAAAAAAAAAAAAAAAAACAACAACAACAAAGACTAATACCATTGACATGCCCCTCCCTATCGCCTTACACATCCTCCCTAGTTACTTGTTCCTATCCAACCATGACAACCAACCAATCATTTGACAAGCCCTGCTCCAACACCCCAATCTGGTCCCCCTGTATAACACCTGGTCCCTTAACCAGCATATCCTCGCCAATGCACAGGCACAAGAGCGTGCCTTACTCTCTGCCCTCATCGACGCAGTAATCCTACCCGTCCTGTCACCCCTCCTCCCTCCACACAATAACCAACCTCCACAAACCCCTCCCTCCAACAAAATTGTTCAAAAGAAAGATAAAGGCAAGAAAGGACCCTACTGTTACATATGCAAATGAAAAGGACATTTTCCGTCCTACTGCCCTCAAACCGCCTGCATTCACTGCAAGAAGACCACTCCTGGACACCCCTTGGTTCACTGCCCTACTCTTGAAGAAGAACCACATGATATTACTTATTCTGACACCTTCAACGACGCTGCTTGGGCAAATATCACCTGAGAACCAATTGGGGACTCTTAGTCCCAAACAAGATCAAACATCATAGACTTCCTTCTTTTTTATATATTTGTTTATTCTTCCCCTTTTCTTTTATATCCATTTGCTTCATTCTTTATCTTTCAAAGCATCCTCTTCCTCTCACTTCGATAAGATGTCTGCCACCACAATCTGCGGAACCACTACTACTTGCACTGTCTCCTCACTGCTTGAAAACCCTTGGCCCATTAAACCCATCCTCATCACCTTCACAATCGCATTGGTTTTAGTCGTCACTTTCTTCACCCTTCTACAAATTTCACGATGGCAAGAACACCATTTCCCGAGGACATCCCCTCCTACATACCCAAATACAACCAGCACCATCTGTTTCAACCACAATACCAACAATGAAGAGCTGGAGCTAGATGACCTCCAACTGCCACCACCTATAAACATGCCAGACAACCTCACCGTCCCATCCCCAGTCAGGACAAGACAAGTAACCTTCAAACAACAGGCTACTCCATTGAGAGTCGAGATACCCTCTTCTCTGCCCAATCCTGAAAACCCCCTCCCATTTAGCGAACCTTCACTGACGTCTCCCATCTCCACACCCACTTCATCACAAGCACATCAGGCCATGTTCCCATCCCCAGCTACAGATTTTCAGTATAGAAACAGGGTAATGTTATGAATCTTGCGAGTGGTAGATGAACCGGATATTCTTTTCTTTTCCTTTCTTATTATTCATTCTTGCTTACTGCTCCAACCGACTGTCACACTACTGCCTCCTCTGATTCCTACCATCTTCTTACCAACCATTCCCCTATTACCCCCTTGATATTTATCCTTTATTGTTTCCTCCTTTTGTTTTCCATCTAATTCGCCTATTGGTAGATAAGGACTACTCTTCCTGTATATAAACTGTAGTACTTAGAGGTCTCGCTCTTCAGCTTGACCTGAGCAATTCATGTTCTCAACTCTACGAGCAGACCCACCATCAACCACTCAGAAAGCCTCTGAGTCGGTAAGACAGAATGTGTTACTGAGAAAGCCTCCGGTAACAGACAGAACAACTAACTGTTGATTAACTATGTCAATAGGAGTGCTTGTACTTGAGTTGAGGCTATTGTCTTAACAGATGCTATAATAAATACAGTGACTTAACATGGATGAAATCTTTACCTGTAAGTTCAAACCATAATTGCTTTTACATACATGTATAGTATGCATCACCTTCCATACCATGTCATGCATACAGGACAATAATTGTTCCATCATACATCAGCCAGCCCTCTCGCCAAAGTCCCTTAAAGCCCATGTTTTCATCCATCCAAACCTTCTCAGCTTCTTTCTCCTCTGGAGTCAGGGGTCACACAAATGTATTGTGCAAGGATTCAATAGCAGCTAGACAGTGATCTGTCCATAGTTTAACAGTACCTTCTGAACATCCTGCTTCACAAGCAATATCTGCCAAGGATGCAGCATTTCCAAAATGCCCTCCTGAACTTCAATTATGATGTCATCCACCAAGGTGTCACATGGTTTGCCCCATCCGGTAGAGTGTGACAGCTAGCTGATAGTCAACAGGTGTCTGGGGGACATTTGAGTTGTTGTGAAAGACATTATGGTCTTAAATCAGCTCCACAATGACTGAAAATACACCAGGAGAGACATGGAGCATTTGTGTAAAGAGCTCATGATGAGCAGGATTTTTGGCATATTCCCATGCAAGGTGAAGAGACCCAGACTTGGGGATCTTGGTACATGGATTGAAATATTGAGTGTTCCTGAGCTTTTGAAACATCTCTATGTCAGCCTGCAGCCTAGTGATCATTTCAAAAGTGTCAAGTTTGTGAGGAGGAAGCAACAAGGGGGTGGCAGGATGGGAATCCCAAACCAGACATAGAGGGGGGGGGGTCCTGCCGGAGGCAGAATTTTTTTTTGACCATGGTGAAAACGACACCAAGAGGGGTCATTGAGCACTGGTTTGTTGTGGTTAGCCCATTATGCTTTCAGCCCCTTCATACACCCCAATCTAGAAGCCCCTGTTGCACAGTGGTGAGCAATTGCTCGACATCTGGCTCACAGGGGCTGCAACTGGGGACCTAAAGCGTGGGATTTGGAGGCTGTTCCAGTGTCCCCTTGTGCAGAGGGTGAAGGGCGGGGAGTTGGAGGCTGTTGGGGTCATCATCTAACAACATTCCCCTTGTGCAAAGGGCACCACAGATCTGTTCAACCAGCAGTATCCCCTTCGCACAGGGGGCGAAAGGTGGGAGGTCATGGGAGACGTTGTCAGAGGGTCCTTTCACCCAGGAGTGTCCTGGGTTTGCAGGTGGGATGTGAGTTGGGGCAGGCAGAGGTAGGGATAAGGGACACACCTGTTTGGGTCTCCCAATGCTCGCATCTTGTCCATTGCCATCTCCCATCCCTGCCTCATCCTGTTGTTCATTGTTGTCCCCAGTCCCTGGGTGGGGTTCCATTGCCTTTCCCTGTCACTCCTGTTGTTCGTTGTCATTTGCTGTTGTCTGCTGTCCCTCAGGTCACGTCCCGTTGTTTGTTGCTCGTTCAAGTTGTTCCCTGTCCCTGTCACTCCATATCATTCATTGTTGTCTGCTATTGTTTGCTGTCCCTGTTGTGTCCCATCATTTGTTGTCCCATCCCCATCGCATCCTGTCCATTGATAAGAGAACATACTACAGGTAGTGGTCGATGTCCATATGCGGAACTCGAAGATAGGTAATATTTTTATTGATAATTCAGAGAATAACATGTGCACATGATGAAAACATACCATATATGGCAGGAGGGGGAGAGGGGGGGGGTCTGGCGAGCTATGAAAAAAAAACCCAATGTCATATGAAAATTTTCCATCCTGCCACCCCCTTGGGAAGCAAGGTATTGCGCATAGCCAAGTGGAGTGTGTAGGCTTGGAGGACCTGGTCACAGACATTTGTCTGAGGCATGGTGATGGGTATACAATTTATTTAGTGGTTTGAGCTCCAGCTTTTATATATGGTGCCAATTGCTTAGTCACCACCACTTTTGTGCAAGCGCAAAATCAAGGGACCAAAATTGTAATCCTAACCCTAAAGTAACTGCCAGCGACGAAGGGGATATGTCTCCACTAAAAGGAGCATAGTTCCATTGGTAAATAGACTAATTTTGATGAAAAATATATTGCTTTCGAAGCAGCCCATTGTGCCGGTTATCAAGCTTTGTTTCTTATTGATAACTCACAGGGCCACTCTGCATACAGTGAAGATGCCTTGGTAATTTCACGCATGAATATCAAGCCTGGGGGTAAACAGGCCCGCATGCGTAATGGATGGTACATTCGCAATGGTGTCAAGGTTTCGCAGTCAATGGTTTATCCCAGTAATCACCCGTATCACCCTGACACAC
>QLOK01006817.1:0-12982 GCA_003313805.1 Tricholoma flavovirens
GACCTACTCTACTTGCTATGTTGTTACAGAACATGTTTTACTGACTTGAATGTTTCTCAATTTTTCTCTCAGTAGATTTAATGTTGGAATGGTGCACTTTGTATACAGTTTTAGTTTTTCACTTGGCAGATATTTCTTACATTGTCTACTACATTGCTTACAGGCTGTCTTACAGCTTACATTACTCAGCACAGTAAAGTTTTTCACTCAGCAGTGTAGGCAATTTTCTTACATTGCTTTTGATTGGCAAAGCATTGACTTGACATGTTATGCCAACCATTTACATGTTTATACTTGTTGTCATTGTTGATTGGTCTTTTGAGATCTTTTGAAGCTTGATTGCTATAACATTTGGTTCAGCCTTAGACCAATATAGTGAGATGTTGGGTGTGTGGGTTTGGATTTGAGGTGGGAGAGGAAATTGCAAAAATTCAGGGACAGAGAGGTCACTGGCAGGAGAGGGCAGAAGGTCAGTTCTCGGGTCAGGCTCTGCGTCTTGTATTCGAATCTCCGCTGATCCGTTCGGACCGCAGGTCCGCGCACCACACCGGATGGGTACGAGACTACCTATAGAGAACAATGAAAAGATGAAGAGATGATCATACATCAACCCATGCGAAAACTTGGTCGTAACTGTACAGTATTGTAGCATAGTTTACTACATTACCCAAGTGATACAAGGACTATAATTATGATTGCACGGTGCATTTCGTCTGGATGACTGGAACTAAATGCCAGAACCAATCATGCAAAACAGGCTCGGCCACTGCACGAGAACCGGAATCGCTCTGTCAGTTTACATTGTAAGTACCATGAGTGACGATGGCCTGACTCCGAGGAATTTCTACAGCATTACATAGTACCGTGACGTGACATGACACAGTGATGATTCAGAACCCTGGCACGTGCCAAATCCTCTTCTGGATTCGAGTGTGCCTTTTTCGACAGTAATGAGCTCTAGCCGTCGTTCTTCCACCAACAATAGCAGCAACGACAAGCCCACGAACACGAATAGCAACAAAAAAATTGTACGCTCTGTTGGCACGAATCCACTAGGCCCAGTTGTTTGGCGTTCAGGATCGAATTTGAACTTGAGGAAGAACAGGGGGTCGCAGGCTGCGCTTTCGTACGTGTTTGCGGAGCCGGAGTTGGCGAAGGCGAAAGCTAAGGGAAAGATTGACAGCTGTGGGAGTGGGAACGGGGGTGGAAGTGGGAATGGGAATGGAGAGAGGAGTGCAAGCGAGGGAGACCCTGGTGCGAACACGAGGACGGGGGTAAGATCGAATAGGGAGGATTCGAGGTCGATGGTTAAGGCTGGTTCAGTTCTGCCAACGCCAACGGATGGTCCGTCATTCTTTAAACATATCTGGAGGTACTTTTGAACTTTACAATACCACAGATACTGCAGCTACGCAAGCCAGGCATGATGCTCAGGAAGTTCCTAAACGGGGATCTAGTACGCACGAGGATGTGGGCGTGTGGATGGATCACCGTGAGGACCGGTGGCAGGATGTCAATCATGACATGCATGACATGGGTGACAAGGGATCTTCTGCATCAGTCATCATCACCAGCGCTTCTGATTCTTCCAACCAACCTGAACCTCAGAAGCCAACCACGACATGGTTCCGGTCGCGCTCTCCCCACCAAGGGAAACAGAGCTTGGCCACTGCCCAGGATAAGGCGATGGGGATACAGTCCAAGTTGACTGGTGTGCATGATCGGGATCGACTAGATAGCGTGGGATCGCCATCGCAATTAGATTTAACACCAATGCCTTCACTTGCCAGCTCCACACCCACACCCGCCCAATCAATCCCAAAACGATACTGGTTCTCACCAACGCCATCTCCCGCTCATTCAATTTCTTCCTCCCCCGCTCGTCCCCGTCCTACAACATCGACAACGACCCCAACGCCACCTCCAAATACAGCTCCGCTACGTTCTTTGTCTGCCACTGCCAAATCCCCAGCGGCGCTTTCTGTTCCTTCGTCCTTAGACGAAGAAATTCCTAGCCTCGTTGCGTCTTCTTCCCCTGCTGTCGTGGTACCTGCGACTGCTACTGCGAATCCCGGGATTGACTTTCTCTCTGACACGGACAAGAACAAAGACCAAGATACGGGCACGGGCACGGTGGAAGACCCCCACCCACGATTATCGTCGCTCAACCCATCAACCAGCAGGTTCACATTGAGCATCCCACTCTTACTCGGTCGTTCAAGTCCAACGACCAAAGTTCATCCGAAAGACGATGCAATGAAAGAACAAGAACAAAGTGGGTCTGAGTTGTGTAATGCTCTATGCTGTAATGCACTGTTTATTGATTATTGGTGTGATTCTAGGTTCGGATGTTCCACCGGCTTTGACATTATCGCTTGCCCTGCCGTCCTCGGCACCCGACGAACCCAACCTTCAACCCACTTCTGACGAACCCCCTCCCCCACCACCCGATTCAGACTCTAGCCCGACTTCAACTCCCACTCCGGCTCCGGCTCCTGCAGCGACCCTACCCGCATGCACCTCATGGTGGGAATACGTCGGGTGGAGGTCCACCGCCACTCCTCCTTCTGTTCCTCCTGCTCCTGCCTCTGCCCCTGCGCCGCCACCTCCTGTCACAGAAGTAAATCACGACCAAGACAGGGGAGAAGAAGCGAGGGTCCATGTGATACCCCTAGACATCAAAGTCCCGCTTGCTGCCCCTGGTTCGGCGGCTATAAGAGATAAGGCCGAACATAATTCTGGGGAAGATGCGATGGGAGATGAGAAGGGTGGGGATGGACCTGAGGGAAAGGGAGATGTCCAGAGTGGGAGTGGGGGTGGAGGTCCACCGTGGTATGCGCCTTGGTCGTGGTACGCTGCTGGTGGTGCGGGTGCTGGTACCAGTGAAACTAAAGTCGAAGGCGGAGACGATCAGCAGCTACCTCCCCAAGAACCCCCTCCAGAACTTCAACCTCAACCGGAACTCATCATAACCCCCGCCCCCGCCTCACTTGCCCCTGCCCCAGTTCTAGAGATGAACCCGGTCGGATCAACATTCTCCACGAGCAGTGCTAGCTGGGCTTCTTTCTTCTCGTCCGGGTCGTTGGTTGTGAAGCGGCTTACTGGGGGTACGGCTGCGGGCGTGGGTGATGGTGTGAAGAGAGACGAATATGGAGTTGAGGTTATGGATGTTGACGTTGATGAGGCTGAGCAAGAGGAATGGGTGCGTACGGGTGTGGGTGCGGCTGCGGGAGGCGCACGAGAGAAGAGGAAGGATGATGGCGGTAACGTCGACGGTGAAAGTGGACCGTCGAAGAAGCGGAAAGATGTGAACGCTATTGCAGATACAGATGCAGATTCTGGAACGATGACGAGAGGTCGTGGAACGGCTCCGGTGAACAAGGAGCGAATCGCACCTCCGTTGACCATCTCGGATGCACTCAAGCGGCAACAAACTGGCCATGTCCAAGCCAACGCCGGGAACGGGAACGGGAATGGGAATGGGAAACCCTCCTCTTCCTCCTCTTCAGTGTCGCTGCCTACGACGCCCATAAAGAAGAAGAAATCTACATCCCCCGCTCCGTCTACTCAATCCACTTCTGGCATCATCACCAGCACCAGGAACGGAAACGCAAACACGAAACGAAGCAACAGTGGCAGCAACACCCCCACCAAAACCGCAGCGCTCCCGCCCAAACCGCCCAACATGGTGTTACCAGGGTGGCAAGACACGTTTCATACCGCGCCTAGGGATGTGATGCCCCCGCCTGTGGAAACGGCGTTTAGTCGTGCGATGGGGTTTGTTAGTGGGGTTTTGTTCGCTTCTGGGGGCGAGGGGGGGGCGAGGGGTGGTAGTGCTGGTGGTGGTACAGGAAGAGGAGTAGGTCTAGGGGGGAGGGTCAAGGGGATGGGGATGGGGACGGGGATGGAGGATTGGGTGCATTTTGGGAAGGAGCTGCCTAGGGCGTGGGATGTTATTGAGGGGCGGGTTGGGAAGGAGAAGGAGACGGGGAAGGAGAAGGGTAAAGGTAAAGGCAAGGCGGGGATAGACCCGGATGTGCTGAGGGGATGTAAACGTGTAGTTGTGATTGGGATACATGGGTGGTTCCCCGGTATGTTCTCTTTCTTTCCCTTCTTTCTAGTATACACACCCATTCACTCATTCGTTCATTCTTCCCCCCGAACTAGGCACCGTCATGCGGACCATGATCGGCGAACCCACGGGAACGAGTCCCAAGTTTGTCAACATGATGGTGCAAGCGCTCGAGGAGTTCCAGGCGGAGCATGGAGTGCGGTTGGAGAAGATTACGAAGATCCCGTTGGAGGGTGAGGGGACTATTGATGGGAGGGTGTTGAAGTGAGTTTCTTTTTTGGTTTTTCTTTTTTTTGTTTCGTTGTTCTGTCCGTCTTCCATCTTCCATCTGTCTATCTATCTATCTTTCATCTATCCATCATTCATTTTTTCATATATTTTTCGTCTAATCACCTTGACTCGCTCTGACTCATATGATCCACCTCGCACCCCTCCTAAAAATAAAAACACGCACCCACACACACACGAAACACGAACACAGATTATATGACAACCTACAATCAAACCAAGAATGGATGCAAGATCTCCACCTCGCAGATGCGATATTCGTAGCTACCCATTCGCAAGGCTCCATTGTGTCTACCCACCTGCTTGATCGGCTGATACGGGATAACCATATTCGCACGGCGGGGAATTCTGCTGCATGGAGTGGAGCTGGAGGAGTCGAAGCTGTTGAAAATACTCCAGGATTGGGTGCGGATGTCAGTCTCGGGCTCGGGCTTGGGGTACCTGCAGCTGCGACTCGCCTTAAACCGCATAGGATATGTTGTTTGGCGCTGTGTGGGATCCATGTAGGGCCACTGCGGTATTTGAAGAGCAGTTCGTTTGTCAAGCCGTATTTCCAGGTGCCTTTTTTCTTTTTTTTTTTTTTCTTTTTCTTTTTCTTTTTCTTTCTTTTTCTTTTTGGTTTTGGTGGCAGTACGTTGATTCTGTTTTTGCAGTATTTTGAGTCGACGGCTGCGATGGAGTTGTTCGAGTTCCAGGTTGGTTTTTTTGTGGTCTCGTTCTTGTCCTTTTGTTGGCATCTTTTGATTCTCCTTGTTGTTTTCTGATTCCTTTTCCCCTCCAATTTCTCTCTTATCCCTTCTATGCCATTTGTCTCGTTCCCGATGCCTCGATATTCGTCTGAGCTCGATTTCTCATCTTCTGTTTTCGCTTGTTGGATTTTACCTCTCTTCTTCCGCCCACGGGGTCTGTCTAATTCCCATTCGTATCCATCCGCTGTTGCCTTTGGCCTCGTTCCATATCATGTTTCCAGCTTCCTACTCACATTATAACCTTGTAACAGAACACCGAAAGCCAGCTCTCCAAGGATTACGTCGGGGCGCTTAGTAGGGTCGTCAGTCACGGTGTTGGTATTTTCGTTTATCCTGAGTTCGATATACATTTCATCGTGATCCTTTCTGCACAGGCCAAAATGGTTTATGTGGCATCCCTCAATGATCAAGTCGTCCCGATATATTCGGGTTTGTTCACAGCAGCATCGCATCCTTTGATCCTGCGAGCGCTATATATCGATGGCGATGCATACCAGTGCGTTACCTCTCACTTCTCACCATTCTTGTCCATCCGGCTCATCTGTTCATCCATTTATTAGTTCGTCGGATTTCTTGTCGAACCTTTTGGTCTTGCTTCTCCGCATGCTCAACTCGGGAATCCCGGACAGCGGATTACTCGTCCATCTTTCGGAAGCGACTGCTGGATCGCTGAGTGGGGTCGGCCATTCGACTGCTTATGAAGAAGTCGCGACGTATTCGTACGTTTCAACTATTTTCTATATTGGCTTTATTTCGCTGACAATTGTTCGCCGACTCACAGCTTGGCTGTCAAATATCTTTTTCTTACGAATGATGGACTTGAAGAACATCACCCTGACCTCGTGGTAGAGCCCTTCGACGCGCTTAGTGAGCAGAATGATTACGAGGTACGATCGAGCATACACTTCCTGGTCGGTGGCTGTGTGCTGACGCCGTCGACGCGAACACGTGACAGATTCCATGGTCCCTACGCGATATCATCGGGGATGAACGAGTGACCTACTTGTTCGCACGGGAGATCTCAGAGCTGCGAGAGGCCTTTCGGGAGTGGCACCCTAAAACCTCGATTCTGAGAGACCTTAAGCGGAAACTTCAGCCCATCCAGCGTCTACCCACATCGTTTGCCTCCATCACACCCTCATCAAGCAAGCTGTGATTTCCATTTGGGTTTTTTTCTTACATCTTTCCCTAGCACCACGCACGCATTTTTTTTATCTCGCGTATACACGCACTTCCAACATTGCATAGCATTTTCCATCACATTTCAAGGCAGCTTTTTTGTGTCTGTGTCTTCGTCAATCATTATAGAAGCATATCTTACGTCGATCGTTGCTAAGTGACTCGGTTCTGCAGATCTACATACATAGCCTTGAGGGCATAGGATGCCCGCTCGGCGTCATTCTTTCATCGATATTCTGCCCCACAGTCACCAATTGACGTGATCATCTTTCGTCCGTTGGAATATATCAACACAGCTTCGATGTCAGCGTTGTCCTGGTCCGTCAGACTGAACCCAAATACTTTCTGGTTCTCATCAGGATGTTCAGATATCCCGAGACGGGCGCCTGTTGGACAGATTAGTTGGCGAAATTCATCAAACAATGTACAGGTGGATGATGACAGAACCTATGATTACTGCTCCCACGAATGGGTGATCCAAGACCCACCGCGTCGCGATGTTGGCGATGCTCAGCCCATCGTGACGATCGCCAATGGTTCGCAAGGCGGATAGCAGGGTCTGGAAGAGCTCCCATGTTCCCCATGCCTTGAGAATCATATCCAGATACTTTGAGAAACAAAAAATAAATCCAGGCAGTGTAAATGTCAGAACGGATGAATGATCATCATGTTCACCTTTCGCTGGGAAGGAGTGAGATCGCCGGAGTAAAGATCAGGCTCGGGCTGGTGTAGCCACCTATCAGCTAAGAAGCCCCCACACTATGGGAGAAACATATCATTCTGAGCTACAGAAAGGTCATTCCGAGGCGATGAAGTTGGGTACGAACCAAAGTGCCATATGTCAAAAGCTTCAGATCATGTTTCTCACAGACGTCTGCCATTCCATGAAGAGGCCGTGTATCTATAATTGAGAACTGAAATGGATATGAATGTCGTACATTGGGTTAATGAATCAAAGCTTAAGAAGCTGGGTACCTGAACCTGGTTCGAGACGATCGCACCATGCCCCAATTGGGTACAGATTTCGTCCGTCCTGATGGTGTCGAAGTTGACTAAACCGACAGCAGATATCAAACCTTCGTATCTCATATCTTGAAGAATTCGTAACGCGGTCAAATATCCTTTATCTGAATAATCGTTCCAATGGAACTAGTAGTTTTTCAAAACAACATAAAAGACAATCACCATCACGGTGACCGCCAGGTTAATGTTTTGTTCGGATAGTGTTGTAATGAGCTTGCCTGAAGTATATCGAGCCTGTTGGACCCAGTTCGTTCTATACGCTCTTGTACGGCGGCCTGAACGATCGCTCGTGTTACGTTGACCGGCCTGAAGACACACCATTTAGTCGCACAAACGACTGTGTCGGGAACCGGCAGGCTATTTCGATACTGTCCCTAACAAGAAATTTTATCTATCCGTGTAATACAAACCTCTATCTATGGAAAACGACTGACAAAGATGAGTTCTGAGCTTCCATAATGGTCGGCTGCAGAGAATATCATTCGCATGTGATTTGGAAGGAAAGCCTGATGGCAGCGTTACTAACCCTGAACATCAAAGATCAAAGCGATGTTCAGGCGTTAAGGACACCGTAAGAGTTGAAAACAACACACCATATCTGAGCAACCTACGTTAGCAACACTGTTTCTCAGTCATGGACGCAAGACTGACTTACCAAAGGCATTGTAGCCTAGATTCACATGCCGAGCCATCCCTTGACGAACTTTCGGTACGGATACGCTTCCCCATGCATTGCTGGAAAGTTGCCACAGCCCCGTCCAGATACGAGTGGTTGTTACGGGACCAAGACGGACAGTTTCGATGTCGCGATGACTCGGAGGAGATGGATAGGATGAGATGGACGACATTCAAGTTATGGTATTCGCATTGTTAACGATCATTGTAGTGTCTCGATTATATAGTGGCTAGCTGTAAAATTCCGGGATATTAAAGAGTATCCTCATCATCTCACAATAGTAACCGTGACGATGCAAGGAGATGTGACTATACCAATGGGTTTGCGATGTGCTATGCCATCAAATTAAGTCACCGGTGTCACACTGCGGCGGGTAAGGAATAAGGGTCCCGACTTTAACAACGTTTGATCCAGGGCCGAAGCCTAAACCGATCGAAAATACTTATCCGTGAACTTCCGGAGCCATCAGGACCATCAGGGCAAGACTCTGAGTGACGAATCAAGCCGGGGAAAGTCAATCGTCCTCAACAGATGACCCGATTCACAGTGACGGAATTGTTGACCGGAACATAGTAATGGTGTCAGACAAATTTGTTATTCTGTTGTCGTGATTTCAATTAACTATACATCCTTCTATATCCCCAACACCCCTTGATTAGCATACATTTCCGTTTTCCTCGGTGAACTATAAAATCGCCTTCAGCCGGGAGTACATCGACAGTTTTATCCCCACTTCGTACCGCCATCGAGACACCCTGCTAGCGCCCAACGCGACACATACATGCCTGCTCCCCAGACATTCTCCCGTTCTCCAGATGACCGTCCAGCGTTGGGTCATGTGTAACTCTTGCCGGCTACGTATCTCCCACTCACAACTGACGCGGCCTTCGACAGGAATCTGATGGTGGATACATTCATTGCCAATGCTAGAATTGAGGAGTGAGTCCGAGTTGTGGTCGCATGGTACCAAAGTACTCACATTCCCTAGTCTCCGCTCCATTGTACGTAGCCTACTCGCTACCCAACCACCTAGTATCGCCGCGGCGTTCACCAACATAGCACGCACTCGATTGCAACAAACGGACCCTAAAGTCCACCTAAATGCTCCGGCTTCTAGTTCCTTCTTCACATTTCACACTCCCGGCTCGTCCGTGATGCCCACACAAGAACTCCACGACGCTTTGACACGTGTACGTTCTTTGTACGGTGCAGGACTAGGATTTGCAAGCCTCAGTGCCCTCACGGCCATCGTCCGCGCGACGGTCCCAGTCCGCTGGGAATCGGACGGAGTTATGGCGGATATCCTTGCGGTCATTGACGCTGATATCGGACAAGCTATTCAGGCAAGTATACATTTCCTGTCGCTAGGCCAGCACCTGACGGATCGTTCCCTGACAGAGTTCGAAAGAAGAAATCGAGGGGGGCCGTGTCGTTGATTTTACATCAGCACGTGAGGTCGTAAATGACCTGAGAACGGCGGTGAATGAGAGTCTCGATGATACAAGATCTTGGGGTGGCGAGTTCCCCTTCGAGCGTGCTTCGTCCAGCATTCAATACTGGAAGATCTAGGATCAGGAAATTGACTTATCGGTTTCATTGAACACATTGAACCCAAGTTCCGGTTATCTAGACGCAGATATAACATCAGCGATAATTTCGGGTTCAACCTTTCGAAAGCCACTCTTATCACTAACGATAAACCTGAAGCGGACGAACTTTAGGATCAACCGTCCCCAACACAAGTACGCCTTTGTACCTGAACATCTTTGTCCTGTGCAAACTCTATGGCTCTAAGAAATATATGGGGCTGTAGGATGCACTATATTCATACCTTAGGAATCTGATATCTTAAAAAATACTAAACAGGTCCTCGGGAAGCATATGACCGGGTCATTTGATTTCTAGTTGCTTGGCGTCACTCCGAAACGTCTTGCGAACCGTCCCCTAGCACATCTGATGGTAAAAGGGTTGTTACGATCATGGCATGCAGCCACTGAGATGGGGCTCGCCTGAAGCAGGACAAGATTACGATCTGGGGGATGGTTGGAACTTTGCTGTGGGTGTATTGGTTTATTGAGAGCACATAGCGAATACTCGTTGCCAGGCAGAGAGATGGACACATCTATCGGCCAAGTGGACCGGCGTTTCAGATTCCGATTTGTCAAGGTACGACACCGGAATTTGATGTATCGTAAGGTGCAACAATAGCCTCTGAGCAACAAATGAACAGCTCACATGGTATGTTGTTCATCGGGTCCGACGTCCGTACACCGAATGAATTGGTAGCGCTGAGAACGCCACGTCGACCATTTGGCCGGTTGGAACATGCATTCTAATCACCCATCCGCCGTATTGCCATAGGTCTTAAGCTATGCAAATGACAAGTTTAATTCATCCACATTTTGCACGGCAGAAGGAATACGACGGCAGAATCGCGCTCCCTGAAAAACTGCTCCCACAACTCCATGAGTGGATAGTTCGTGGAGCAGAATTGACGCTCACCAATCGCATGGAGCTCAGCCCCCACCATTTTGCGAAGTGTTTCAGGCCCGTCGAACTTGAAACTTCGGCTATTAACACAAGGTGGATGCCGATCCCCGGCATCTATCAATTGCAGGCTGAAAACATGATGGATGAAGCGATGACTCGGAAGACTGATGAAGGCTGATGAAGGGCACGAATTAGAGAACAAGGGATACGGTCCTAGTGCCACTAGCTAGACCTTCGGTGAGTGCTAGCCTGAGTCATGCATGGGATCTTGTCAGTAAGACGAGAGCGTAACATCAGGGACATGACGGACAGTGTTGAGTGTTAATCGTAGCCCATAGACCGCTGATAGGGACTTAAGCGAACGATCGCCAATTGGGACAGGCAGGGTCTTTCACTACAAGGGGCAGAATAAACATTTGCCCTAGGCGGAGCAAAAAGGATGACCCAGGTGTGGTAGCAGTACTAGCAGATGAGAGGTTCGCTCACCATGGGATTCTGGATCCGCACGTTCCTGCGTGGGAGATGAGTGGCAAATGAGTGATGTCGCGTGGATAAATCGACTTCAACGGCATTAGGATAATTTGCCGGATCATTAGTGTTGCATGATGGGAATGTTATTATCACTGACCTCAGGGGCTGGACGGAAGCGCCACAGATCCGAGTCAGCTCACTTTCTCTGGGCGTACATAATCAAAACTTGACAAAGGAAGAACCCAAGTAGTATCCGAAGGATTTGAAATACGCCACAATCTCAACGAACTGGTTTGAAGGACCCCGAGTATCAGGTGGGGAGCGGCAGTTTCTTAGGACGCCGTATTGTCAGACATGGATCGTGGTCGGAACCCCAGATAACGTTAATCAGGTTTTTTTAAATACGACTTGCTGCGAATAGAGAGGACCATTTTTGACTGATAACTGTTCAAAAAATCTGTACCACACGGGCCAGTCACGGACCTTAAGTCTGTCATGCATTCTGCACGAATGTCGTGGAACCACTTTTTTCTCTGATTAGACTAAGAAGAAGGAAGAAATAAATGGGAGATTCCGTGTGATTGCCGTGGACAATCTATTCAAGGCTATTGACTGGCCTCGATGAGACTCCTTTCTAACGGCGCAGTACAATTACTACAACAGGGGTAGTGACACTGAATTCAAGGATTGCATGTGAAGTTGTTCTCCATGGGCGTACCGGAGACTATCTGAATGCCGAGACAACGGAATATGAGTCCTGGGAGAGGTTTGTAAATAGTACATATTAGGACACAATACCTCTCACCATAGTCAACGATGCCAGTCACATATTAATGCCAACTTGGCTCAAGTTCATTGCAAGATATCCGCTTCACAACTTGAACAATGAGGAAAGACTCGGATCATCCGCCGTGTGGCAGTGGTTCCTGGTTCAAGTTCGACATCCGAGAATGATGTCACAGTGGCAGTGTCATAGTGCACGTGTACAGTTGCGGACAAACAAAGTCAACCAACTTTTGGTTACTCCATTTTTGTACATTGCCACAAACACTCAGAGTAGTCAAAAACCGTAGAAACATGTATATTGGGACCTAATGAAGATATATTATCGTGCCCATTGTCTTATCTCGAAGATATTTAGGGAAACTACCCCTAAATTTGGCGACCCCCCCTTAATAAAATCGGGAAAAATCCGAAAAAATGTGCAATCGAGAGCTCTTGATGTGAGCTGAGTATGATTGCGCTAAAATATTTGAGGTTTAGTTAACATCTGTGGCATAAAAAAAAGCAAAAAAAGCAAGGTGACTACCACCTCACTCCTGAATAGTGTCCAATGGCTCGTGGACGGCCTCGAAAACATACCTGGAACACCACTGGACTTCGAAATCAAGCAGCCAGTCAAGTATACCACAGTTACCAAATGCTGAACATTTTGCAAATGATGTCGAGCCATGGTTGTCACCAGATGATTTGAATGAGCTCATTAATTCCAGCTCCCTTGACAGTAGTGTTTTAAGATTCAGTTTGGCCTGGTTTTTTGACCTCTAAGAGGGATAACCAGGACCATGACTGGACTGATTAGGACTGGTTCTGATTGGTTCAGTCTATTGGTTCATCAGGAAAATCACACATTAGTTTTCTGGCTTTACAAAGCCACTCTAAAGCCGAAAAAGGCACAAAGTTGAAAGTGGTATAGCTTGGGTCCAATTTTAGTAAAGTCAAGGTCATTTCAACATCATTTTGGGTGGGAAAATCAACTTTCGGACTTTAATTTCAGCCAAAGAAAGTCCAAAAAAGTCTAAAAGTCTAAAATAATGTGTGATTTTCCTGATGTTTAGACTGGTTTCAACTGGTTTCCATGTCTAAATTGTATTATATAGTAGATAAGATTATTTACATTCACACCCTGCGAGCAGGTGCTCACAGCAGTGGGGTTTAGCAACAACATGAAAAAGAAAATGAGAACAAACAAAAGAAAAAAGAAAAAAAGCCCCACCCTCTTGCATTTGTAGTGAGAGTGGGGGGGGGGGGGGG
>QLOK01006826.1:3730-30557 GCA_003313805.1 Tricholoma flavovirens
GGCAGCCTTAGGGATTTGTGTTGGAACTCCACACCCAAATCCAAAAAGATAAAGGTTTGAGAGCCAGATACATTCGACGGCTCTAACCCCAAGAAACTATGGGACTTCCTAGTTTCTTGTAACCTTCACTTTAGGGATCAGCCCCAAGTCTTCGCATCCGATGAGAAAAGGATTCTCTTCATCCTTTCTTATCTCAAAGGGTCAGCTCTTAGCTGGTTTGAACCAGGACTTAACGACCCTACAAATTCTGCCCACTGGATGTGGAATTATCAAGCATTCCTGGGCGAGCTAGAAGGTAATTTTGGTCCCCATGACCCAGTTGGGGATGCAGAGAAAGCCCTCAATGAACTCTCTATGAAGAAAACGGCCCGTATTGTAAAATACAACGTAGACTTTTGGGAACTAGCCTCACGAGTCAGCTGGAATGAATCGGCACTCTGCAATTGGTACTACCACGGACTTCCGCTTTGACTCCGCGTTGAAGTACTTCGTGGGGGTAAACCAGACACCCTTGCAACCTTGCATCTAAAAGCCCAAGATGCTGACAATATCTATGGGATGCAAGAGGAAGAATAATGTTTGGAATCTCGAAATATGGTCAATGTCGGACACCTGAATAAAAAGGATTCTAGCAAAACCCATCAGCCGCAACCCCCATATAACCCTCCAGTCTACCACCCTCCTGCTCCTTCCATTTCCCAACCCTCGCACATTATTAGAAATAGATCCAAAAACTCTATCTCTGATAAACTTGGGAAAAACGGCAAACTCACCAGTTATGAAAGAGATCGCCACATGAAAGAAGGACTCTGCCTTTACTGCAGAGAAAAAGGACATGTCGCTCACGATTATCCAAAATCAAAAGTAGCATAAGCACGATCGGATAACGTTTTGGCCCCTGAGTCAAAGGCCGAAACTGTGGACTCAAAAAAATAGTCTGCAATCCTCAGAGATATGCTACATGGACTGAGGATTGCATTGACCTTACCCGCATAGCTAACTTCATTAGGCTCAATGCTTCTGCTCTTTTGGACCCCGACTCCCGAATCATTACACTGTCATTAACATCAATTTGCTCCCTGCTTACCCAAAGCATAATCGATTCTGGATCTTCCCATTGTTTCATTGACTCTACATTTGCCGCTGAACACAACATCCCCACCACTTCAATTCCTCCGATCGGTCTCCGACTTTTCGATGGGTCTTGTAAAACTACCATTCCACAGACAGCCCATCTCCTAGTAACCTTTCCTTGCTGTGAAAAGTTCAATCTGACATTTTATGTAACCCTGCTAGACTCTTCCTGCTCCGCCATTTTAGGATACAATTGGTTGAAGCAATACAATCTGTTGATTGACTGGTATTCTAACCAAATCTCTTTCCATTCAGCTGAACATAGAGGTCTCGCCCCCCTGACATCTACCTTGAAGGCTAATTCATCACCTCAATCTCCTGTGAACTCACCATCCCCTATTCCTGATTGGATTCCTGAAGCTATTCCCGACTCAATTCCCACACCTATCCCCGAATCTCCTCACCTAACACCTCCTCCCATCTCGTTAATCAATGCGGCCATGTATTTATGCACCAGTAAACTTCCAGGCTCAATAGCCTTTCAACCACAGTTAGCACCTGATGGTACTGTTGGGTGAAGAGCAGCCATTACCAAACCAGACTTATCATTGGTCCCTGAAGAATATCATGAATTTGCTGATGTCTTCAACAAAGGGAAAGCTGATAAGCTCCCTCCACACCGCTCTTACTATCTCAAAATAGAGATTGAAGACGGAACTCCGCCTCCTAGCCGAATGTACTCTCTATCTCAATCAGAGTTAGAAACTCTGCGATTGTTCATCAAAGAACATGTTAACCTAGGATTCATTTGCCCCTCCAAATCCCCTCATGGGGCTCCCGTCCTATTCATTAAAAAGAAGGATGGCAGCCTACGACTTTGTGTTGACTATCGTGGCCTAAATCGTATCACCAAGAAGGACCATTACCCATTACCATTGTTATTGGACCTCCTTGATGCCCCAAAAAAAGCCCCCATCTTCACAAAAATAGATCTTCGACATGCCTACCATTTGGTTCGGATTGCTGACGGTGAAGAATGGAAAACCACCTTCAGAACCCGCTACGGTTCATTTGAATGGCTTGTAATGCCTTTCGGATTAACCAATGCACCAGCCACTTTTCAACGATTTATGAACGACATCTTCAGTGACCAGCTGGATGTTTGTGTCATCATCTACCTTGACGACATCTTAATTTATTCAGAGATATGTCCAAACATAAAGCTCACATTAAGGAAGTCCTACATCGACTTCGCAAAAATGGACTTTATGCGGCTCCACCGAAATGCAAATTTCATAGAGAAAGCATTGAATACCTTGGGTTCATTTTTTCTACAGATGGGCTCAAAATGGCTGAAGACAAAGTAAAAACCATTCTGGATTGGCTGGAACCCCGCAAAGTAAAGGATGTCATTTCTCTCACCCACCTAACCCGCAAAAACTTCCCTTGGAACTTCAACGATAAATGCCGCATGGCATTCGAAATGTTAAAGCAACAGTTTACACAGGCTCCTGTACTAACTAAATGGGTACCTGATTTAGAAATGATTTTAGAAACTGATGCTTCGGACTATGCCCTAGCAGTGATCATTTCCCGACGGACTTCCAACAGCAAAGTCCATCCTATTGCTTTTTACTCTAGGTCATTCCATGATGCTGAATTGAACTATGACACACACAATAAGGAACTACGAGCCATTTTTGAAGCCTTCAAACATTGGCAACAATATTTTGAAGGTAGCAGAATCCCGATTGATGTGGTCACGGACCACCGAAATCTGGAATATTTTGCTACTACCAAGATCCTTGCTCATCGACAAGCCCACTGGTCTGAATACCTTTCCCAGTTCAACATGGTTATCTGCTTCTGTCCAGGGAAATTAGGCGCCAAACCTGATGCGCTAACTAGATGTTGGGATGTCTACCACAAAGGGGGAAATAGTGACTTCGTCCTCACAAACCCAAGCAATCTCCGAACCATCTTTACTCAAGAGAAGCTTTCTGCTTCCCTTCGAGCAACCTATTTCACTACGCCGATCATTAGAAATGCAATCATTATGGACATAAAGAAACTTCACGACAACATTCGTTCATCCCTACCCCTTGACTTGATCTCTGCCACACAATTCCCAACCCCCATTGATCCTAAATGGACTATTGATGAAAGTGGCCTACTTCATCAAAACAATCAGATTTTCGTACCGAACCACGTGGACCTCCGACTCAAAGACCTACAATACAAACATGATCATGTACTCGCAGGACACTTCGATCAAAACAAAACCTTAGAATCGGTTCGCCGTGAATACATTTGGCCCAACATGCGTACATTTGTAAAAGAATTCTGCAGCTCATGCACTACTTGCAAACGATCAAAGGCACCTTGTCATAAACCCTATGGATTATTGAAACAACTCCCCATCCCCAAACGACCTTGGAATTCTATCTCCATGGATTTCATCGAACACCTCCATAACTCCTCTGGTCATACCGCACTCTTAGTAGTTGTGGATCAACTATCTAAACAAGGCATCTTCATTCCTACTTTGGACGACATTATGGCGCCCGAACTAGCAAGAGTATTCATCATACATGTCTTTTTAAAGCACGGAGTTCCCACGCATGTTACATGTGATCGAGGATCTGAGTTCATCTCGCACTTTTTCCGATCCTTAGGAACAGCCTTGAATATGAAGATACACTTCACTTCGGGATATCACCTGGAAGGCGATGGTCAGACCAAAGGTCTTAACCAAATGCTAGAACAATACCTCCATATTTTCTGCAATTATCAACAAGACAATTGGTCGGAAATCCTATCCCTCGCCAAATTCACCTACAACAATTCCCCTAGTGCTACTACTGGTGTAACCCCTTTCTTCGCCATTGTAGCTGTGCCATTTCCTGCATCATTTCCTGCATCTCCCTCAATTCCTCACTCATGGACCCTGATGGAACTCCTACAATCTCCCTGCCATTACCCTCCCCATTTCCCCAAACCACCCCTATGCAATGGTGCTTAGCCTTACTGCACACCAAACACAATTTTGCGTGGCCCTCCCAGACCCGCATGCACTCCCACTTGCTAGCCAAACATCTAGGAATGTTAACTAAAGAAGAACACACGAATCAGTCACTTACTTTTTGCAGGGCATCTCTGTGGTCTCCAGAGATGACCCTTCCTCGATTTCAGTAGCGGTCTCTGATCCGGTCTCTGCCTTGTTCACTCGTTTCTTGGGAATTGGCCGCTCATCAGCCACCTCCTCGGCTCCTGACTCAACTTCCGTCGCCAGTGCCCACTTCTTGCCTTTATTGGCAGCCTTCCTTGCTGCCTTTGCTGCCACCAACTCCTCGGCCTCCTTGGCCTCCCTCTCAGCAGCCTCCCAAGATTCTCATTCCCTACATTCGTTTTCCACAATTCGTTCCTCCTCTGCTCATTTTTGTGAATGCACTAGCATTTGCAGAAGCACATTGGTTTGATCTGCAGCAGACATGCGAGAAAAGTTGAAGGTTCCGACACCGGACATAGTGGTGGAGGTAGGAGGAGAAATGAAAATTTTTCTAAAAAAAAATTGCCAAGTCTAGACTTCAACATTCACATGCCTCGAAGGCTTGGCCTTAAGGGGGAAATACTGTTATGTTCCGTTCCACCCAATTTGGACTTCCGATGGAACACTGCTCCAAACTCTGATATATGTTGAGATCGATCAGATTCCGTTCCAGTGCATAGTGTAGACTTCATACATAGTTACTGTAGTTACTCATAGGATTTTACCTCGGGTTAATACCTTGGGTACCGCCCATACTGCTGACCACAGCTAACGTACATAGCTCTCACCTCGGTCTCCGATCGAATCTCCGATCTTGGATTTCATATTAGTATTTAAACTTAGATATTTCATTTGTATTCTGCAATTCGAATTTCATATGTTATTCATATGTTATTCACCCTCTTGTCTTTTGTCTTCGGACTTCCAATCGGTCCCCTACTCAAATTCCCGATCATCCTCCAGTAAATTGAACACCGTAACAAGCGAAGGGCGCAACTTCTTAAAAGTTGAAGCCAAGTTCTCTTCGATACCCCTCCGGATTACTGATCAGTTCCTGCATGGGATTCTCCTTCAACCTCAGTTCATAACACACCCCACCCATCAAATCATCCCTGGAAGACTGGAAGGTAGAAGACGGCTTACTCTTCTTCAATAACAGATGCTATGTGCCCAACAACATAGACCTTTGAAGACAATTAGTGGAGAAGTATCACAATGGGTAAACCAAGAAAGAGATCAAAGTATATCTTCAGATGTTTTGTTTTAACAACCCAGAGGATTGGAAGTGTCTCCTACCCACAGCAGAATTCGCGCACAACCAGAGGATGCATTCAGTACAGAAGAACTCCCCATTTTAACTCATGATGGGCTATGAACCAAAGGCAATTCCGCTTCCTTATACAAAAACTAACATACCAGAACTAGAAAGAAGGATCATCCTCCTCCAGAAAGCACAAGACAAAGCCTTGGCAACCCACGAACTTGCCAGACAGATGGTCTCTGAACAAGTCCATCGAAACTTCTCCCCATTCAAATTAGGACAGAAGGTATGGCTTGAAGCAAAGAACTTAAAAATTGCCTATCCATCTAGGAAACTGGCCCTGAAATGTCAAGGGCCTTTTACAATAAAAGAAGTCCTTAATCCCCTAAATTACCAATTAGACCTCCCAAAACAATGGAGAATACACCCAGTCTTCCATGTCGCCCTCCTCACTCCTTATTTCGAAACTGACACTCATGGACCAAACTTCTCAGAACCACTGCCAGACCTTATTGAAGGAGAAAAGGAATATGAAGTGGAAGCATTAGTCGTGCACAGAAATAAGGCGTGAGGGTACAACTACTTGATAACATGAAAAGGCTACCCAACCTCGGAGAATTCTTGGGAGCCAGAGCAGAGCTTATCTCATGCTAAAGAACTATTAACAGACTATAAAAGAAGAAAGAAACTCTAACAAAAAAAAAAAGAAAAAACAACAAACCCAACAACAAAGACTGCTATCATTGACCTGCCCCTACCCATTGCCTTGCACATCCTCCCTAGTTACCTGTTCCTGTCCAACCACAACAACCAACCAGCCATCCAACGAGCCCTGCTCCAACGCCCCAATCTAGTCCCCCTGTATAACACCTGGTCCCTTAACCAACATATTCTTGCTAATGCACAAGCACAAGAGCGCACCATACTCTCTGCCCTCATTGATGCAGGGATCCTACCTGTCCTATCACCTCTCCTTCCTCCATCCAATAACCGACCTTCTCCAACCCCCTCCTCAGATAGGATCATTCAAAAGAAAGATAAAGGCAAGAAAGGACCCTACTGTTACATATGTAAATGAAAAGGACACTTTCCGTCCTACTGCACTCAGACCACCTGCATTCACTGCAAGAAGACTGCTCCCAGACACCCTTCTGTTCACTGTCCCACTCTCGAAGAAGAACCATGCGATGCTACTTACTCTGACACCTTCAATGATGCCACTTGGGCAAATATCACTGGAGAACTGATTGGGGATTATTAGTCCCAAAACCAAATATTGTAGATTTCCTTTTTATATTCGCTTTTCCTTTCTCTTTCTTTTATATCAGTTAGCCTTACTCTTCACCTTCTTAAAAGCACCCTCTTCTTCTCTTCCCAACAAGATGTCCGCCACCACAGTTTGCCAAACCACTACTACCTGCACCCTCTCCCTGTTGCCCAAGAACCCCTGGCCTGTCAAACCCATCCTAATCACCTTTGCAATCGCATTGGCATTAGTTGTCACCTTCTTTGCCTTTCTACAAATCTCACAATGGCAAGAACACTGTTTCCCAAGGACATCCCCTCCTACATACTCAAATACAACCAGCACCATCTGTTTTAACCATGATACCAATGATGAAGAGCTGGAGCTAGACAACCTCCAACCACCACCACCTGTATGCACACCAAGTGACCTCACTGTCCCATCTCTGGCCAGGATGAGACAAATTACATTCAAATGATGAGCTACCCTGTTGAGAGTCGAGATACCCTCCTCTCTGGCCACTCCTGAAAACCTTCTTCCATTTAATGAACCTTCACCAATGTCTCCTATCTTGACACCCACTTCGTCACAAGTGTATTGGGCCATGTTCCCATCCCTGGCTACAGACTCGGCCAATCCTTTGCCACACCCATTGTGGGGATTGGGGAAGTCTAGGCTTTAGTGAAGAAAATCTGTGATTTTCAATGTAAAAATGGGGTAATGTTACAAATCTTGCGAGCGGTATACAGACTGGATACTCTTTTCTTTTCTTTTCTTTTCCTATTACTCATTCTTGCTTACCATGCCAACAGACTATTACCCTATTGTTCCCTCAGATTCCTATCTTCTTCTTACTGACCATTCTTCTATTATTCCCTTGATATTTATCCTTTATTGTTTATTCCTTCTGATTCTCATCTAATGCTCCTATTGGTAGATAAAGACTATTCTTCCTGTATATAAACTGTAATACTTAGAGGTCTTGCTCCTCAGCTTGACCTGAGCAATTCACGTTCTCAACTCAATGAACAGACCTGCCCTCTTCCACTCAGAAAGCCTCTGAGTCGGTAAGACAGAACACGTTACTGAGAAGCCTCCAGAACAGACAGAATGACTAACTGTTGATCGACTATATCAATAGGAGAACTTGTATCTGAGTTGAGGCTATTGTCTTAACAGGTGGGGGTTGGGTTCCAGTATCGTCAGATTGGTGTGCTATGGCTTGATAGAACTCCCATGCAGATATTTTTGATGTGAAGTTGAGAAGTTGGAAGTGTTCAAGCACTTGGAATGTTGTGGCAGACTGGGGATCTGTGACTGTTGATGGCCAAAGTTGAGCCTGGAGTAGCTGAATTGGGCATGAATTTGCTTTCTGGCAGGCACAATAGTCAAGGCAGAAGTCTTGAATGCTGTGCATGTTGATGATGAAAGTGTCATTGTAAGCCTTTGCAGGGTTAGGGCAAGTTTCACTGAGGGGGTGGCCCAACTGTATGTGAAGGCCCAGGTGTTTGAGCATTGTTTTAGAGAAATATGAGCTGTCCCATCGCTAGATCCATCAGCCAACAGACTGCATCAAAATCACACAATACTCATGTCAATGCAGTGAAAGGGCATCACCTGATGCAAGGTGATGATGCATGTACAGCAGTAGAGTTGTAGGTCATGACAATCACAGCAATGGAAGATAGGTGAAGCATCTGCTTCAGCACAGCAGCTACATGACTTTCTGGCATCGCCACATCCTTCAAGGCATAAAACTTCCTCCAGGTATGTCTCAATGTAGGGAACCCATGCAAGAAGTGGATTTTCCTATGGCAGGAGTCAGGAACAGCTGTATCAGTGAACTGAAAATAATGTACAGAAGCCAAATTCCATTTCCTGTTGTCAAACCCACTAGTAGGCAATGTTTCATCAAAAATATTGGTCCTAAATACTGGCTCATCAACATTTTCTAAAGGATTGCAAGTAGCAGACCATTTCACAGGAGAGGTGGGTACAGATATGAAATCTTGGTGAATGGCCAGGTGTTGTGGACCAGGTTGAAAATGGGTGTGTTGTTCCAGAGTTTCATGGGTGGGCAGTGTATTCTCAACATGGGGATTGTAGTGATCAAGGACAATGTGATGACATTTGCTCTTTGAGGCCATTGATAGTAAGCAATCAATAATCTTGAATGACAACCATGTGACTGGCATTGAGAACACATGAGCATTGACATAGGGAAAGATCAATGACAGTTGTTTAACAAAGAAAGAACTGTTCCATCACTGATACATTGTAAAAACTAATGGAAGTTACTTAAACAAAATTTGTTATCCTGGTGTGGAGTTTTCTTGTTCTTCTTTTCAGCATGCCCCCAGTATGTACAATATATTCATCACTGTCATGT
This sequence comes from Tricholoma flavovirens, assembly GCA_003313805.1. NCBI lineage: Eukaryota > Fungi > Basidiomycota > Agaricomycetes > Agaricales > Tricholomataceae > Tricholoma > Tricholoma flavovirens. The sequence goes on from QLOK01006826.1 coordinate 12,750, forward strand.
GTATTCTTTCTCACTAACAAGCCCAGTTGTTGGGATCAAGCGCTTCCATCAGGCGCTGATGGGATCAGAACCTTGTGATCGCTATGATCGCATGTGATCAATCTATCCGGTTTGAGAACTACAATCTATATTTAGAGATATATCTATTTATACATTGTAGAATAAGTACAACGGATTATAGGGGAAACAAAGACAGTTCCTCCCTTTCCTTTACACCCACTATCTAAGCGAAATCTACTCTCTCCCTATCAGCCATAAACCCAACACCAGTGTTTGAGGCTGTGACAGCATGCAATTTGTGGGTGCACTGTCTCTCTGGAGCCTTTCCAAACTTGCCATATACTGACAGATGAGCCATTTGTGGAACCTGTCTGCCAACTCATGGTCTTCTGCCAACTAAGATTCCCACTCAGTTTTGGGATTGCAGATATCAAGGAAATGCTTGACACACCAGCTGAAGCCAGTAATCTTCAAGCTTTGAGACTTATTGATAATTGGCTGTTTTCAGATAGCTGTGTTTGGAATAAAGCAAGAAAGTTCAACAAGACATCCTGCCTGTATCAATTTTAGAAACACAGAAATAAAAGGTCTAGAAATACTGTACTGGTCACCTGTTATGTTATTTCAAAGGAAACCAGAAGTTTTGAGTAAAGGTCAGACAGTTGTCCAGAAGTAAGCAACAAGATGTGTGAAGTTTCAACTGTTAATGTGAGTACACCCATGGGTCACCCAAGATTATACCACATGCCTGAAGCCTGTTGAGCAGCAAACTGGACCAAAAGTAAACAGTCATATGATAAGTAAGTTTTCCTTGTCTTATATCACTTTTTCCAAGATTCAGTGCAGTCTAGGCACAAGTCTGTGATTGCAGCACACCATCATCAAAACTGTGGATCACATAAACTAGAGTATTAAGCCTCTTCTGATTCCATGTAATCATCCTCAACATTTTTGATATGTCAGACCAACAAAATTCATGAAACATCTCATACAAAAGGCAAACATGCTGTCATTGCCTGAGACAGGTACAATATGAAATCTCAACTGCTTTGCTATTTTACTGAGATACCTGCTTGAATATAGTATCTATTGGATAAAGCGCTGCAAGGGTGTGGCTGAAAAACTTACTACATTTACCAGTGGGTCCACCCCGGCACTTGTTGATAGTGTCTACCAAAAATATGCAATTTCTTGTGACCAAGAGGTCATCAATGTGGTGGTTGCTCGAACAACATGCTTTCTTACATTGATCTGTCGCTACCAAAATGAATTACTGCAGCTTACTGGGCTGGGGCCAGAGCTAGGGGTAGCAAACATGGTTGAAAAGGATGTTGGGGAGCTCAATTCATGGATGGAGGAGCTCCTGTGCAGTGCAATGGGAGGTTTGAGGATGTCATCACAACATACCACTCGCAAGGTTTTATGTTCCAGCAGCAATAATTCAATACATTTTGCAGTCTCTGGTATATACATGCAATGGGGTGGTAGGTAGGAAGGTGCAACAACAAGAAATATATTCCAAGAAACTATGTCCTTCCCTTACACAACCACAGCCAAGGGCTTGCTTGAACACCTCCCTAGCCTCAATCTCTGTTGAATAATTTTCATAACAGGCCCCAGACACACTGCTGATAAGTGGAGATACAGCATGCCTGAAAACATCAATTAGCATATACACAATATCATTGGTGATATACTGGCTCACCACCCTTGGTAAACTCCTACTTCATGGCCCTGTGTCACCACAAACCACTTTTTAGTGGCACAGCATACACTTGATGGTGGGGTTTGATTCCAACTTGGGCTGCCATGCACTTGGACAGCCTGAGTCAGTGAGGGACTGCATGGGGGGAGAATCCTGAACCACAGCAGGCTTGGAAGGTGCTGTACAGGGACACAGGCTGAGCATGTAACAACAGGACAGTGTGGCTCAACATACCACAAGATTGGTCTTGAGTTGACTGAGGAGGGGAAGGGGCAGCTGCAACCCCAGCAAGCTTAGCTGGCACTGAGGAGGGGCTGAGCATATGATGTCAAGGGCATGAACCAACATACCATCAGATGAGCCAGTGGAAGGCTGTGTATCAGAGTGCTCAGCTGAACAAAAAATGAGTTGAGATCTATCAGTAAAAATAAAATCACTTATGGCCTGGGGGATTGGCATCACCAACTACATTGATACCCAGCTGTGAGAGGGTTGCAATAACCTGAGAGAGGGGGACATCAACATGGCACTGAGTTTGGGACATTGAAGAGAGCTTGGTTGAGTTTGATTGCCATATACACTGCACCACCATGGGATCAACTGTATTGCCACCATGGGATCAACTGTATAGTTACCAGAATTTGCTGTGGCCCAATTGCAGAAACACAGAACCAGAGTAATGGCTAGTAATGGCAGCAAAGGGCAAGTCAGTGATTATTTGACTTACCAGAAGAACACATGATAACCAACTGCTGTAGATGGCACCAGCCCCTTGGGCAACTTTGGAGCAGAAGGAATTCTTGAGGGGATGTCACTCAGGCAGAAAAAACACTTGGAGCATTTTGGCCAGTTGTGTATTGGGACTTTTTCCTCCAATGGCCTATCACTGAAGTCATCACTGGTAATATGGAGGTGGAATCAGAGCATGCTGGTGACAGAGGGGAGAAGGGTACCCAACATGTGTACACCAGGCACATGAAATATATTCACAGATCTTCTACAATGAACATTTGAAATCTGAGGCCCTCACAAAGGTTGAAAGAACAAAAGAGTGTCATGTTGTGGTAGCAGCCCATGTTTCACAAAAAGAATTTGTGGCAGAGTCAGAGGATGTGTGAGCCATGGTGTTTGTGAAAGTTGACAAAGAAAAAAGAGTGAAAGAAAAATTGGCTGAGGCACCAGAGGTGGATGAAGCAGCAATGCAAACCATGCTGACACCCAAAGAGTATGCTGACTAAGTGGTAGAATATGCAAGTGAAGCACCACAAACTTAATTGATGATGCCAGTGGTATTGCACAATTGCCTGATTTGCTGGATAATTTTGTGCTGCAGGCCCACAAGCTCACAGGCTGGACATTCACAATCCTGGCAGGTGGTCCTGATCCAGTACAAAATGGTCACATTTGCATAATTGGCTATCATCATGGGAAGGATTCCATTGGACATACACTTGGTGTTTCCTATCCAAAATTTCAAATGAGAAACTGCACTATGTCTCGACGCACCTTCTCCAGCCCAAGAGGAATGAACAAAACATGGATGTAACAGTGGAGAGCATGTGTTTATCAACAGGTGAATATGGGCTAAAGGATGAGATGGAGGGTGGGGGAAATTGTGGGCTGTAAATCAGAGAGCACAACATGGATAGAACAGTGGAGAGCACATGTTTATCAATGGATGAATATGGGCTAACACAGTGACAAATGTCGAGAATACAGCTCGACCAGAAGAGGGACCAATCCCACCAACAGTCCTGAGCCATTTCCTGACAGTGTTATTGATCCAAGACTGTTGGAGGAAGCAGTCATGTCTTTGGATGTGGTGGCTGTACCATGCACCACACACTGCAAGAAAACGAGGAAACTGATGGAAGATGCCACTGAGCAGCACCCAGGTGAACTGATTGAAGATGTCAGTGGACCACACAAATGGAAGCGACCAGCAAACAAAGAGGTTGTACCCCTGAGACAAGGTTGAGAGAGTCTGCCAGCATGGTTGGATGATTCATGTGACTACTTGATGAGCAGTGATAGGGATCCAATATGGCAGGCATGTGTAGAGATTTGGTTGCAGCTGGAGAAAGACATCAGCTACTATGACGTGTGTCATCAGTAAGTTGCCTTCTGATAAATGTGGAGAGAAGCTCACTGTACCAAAAGGCTCATTTATCTGAAGCAAACCTGCACCCTGGTGAGCTCAGCCATTGGTTACAGACCTGTAAGTTCAACATGATCCGTGACCTCAATGCATTGCCCACATTCACAAGCCAGTGGATCACATGGTTGAATGCCTTGCAGCCGAAATGGAGGCAGGCAACACAAAGTGGAAGCCTACCACTTTCAATTGGGCCACATAAATCCTGCCTGCTACCAAGCCTCTGAAAGGGAAGTCCAAATGGGATTGTCTCTGTCTTGATTGGCTTGAAGTGATGGAGGGCTGCTGAGAATCAAAATTGGACAGCAGTGGTGAAGGATGTGAGATCCTATTTGGAGCAATGCTTGGCAGGTCAGAAAGGTCCAAGGGAGAAAAGCTGGAAGGGAGAGTAGTGCTCAGTAACAAGGGGAATGAGGAGAACCAAGATCACCCACATTCTCATGGTTGGTTGAAAGTAATGGCTAGGTAAACTTTGGATCAGATCATTAGATTGATTGGTAGGAGTAGCACACTGTCTGTTGATCGACTGTGACATACTTGAGTCCACAGGTCAATAGGCTTTGAACATCATTTGACCAAGCACTGCTAATGGCTGCATTTAGCTATTTAGAAATTGAGTGGATGTATGCACTTGAAGTGGGACAACAATGATAGTCACTTACCTCCCCTGCAAGCTTGTCTACCAGTTCCTGTCACTTCACCGTCTTGCACATAACATCATGGAACCCAGATTTGTACATCAGGGCATTAGAGTTGTAGAGTGCCTGTTCATTACTCGACATGAACCTTAGGAGAAGTTTTAGCAGTCAGGTATGTTCAGAAACTGAGATTTTGCTTATGCTGCATATGCATCAAAATCATCTAAATCATTAGCCTCCAACTTCAGCCCAGCCTTAAGTATGGCTGTAAAATCAGCAAACATATTTTCATATCAGGCAGTCCACCAACCAAAATGTTTGTAGGAGTCCACTGGTGTTATCCTATTTCCATGGTAGTAGTCATCACGAAATTGAGGAGAAGTTTATAAATGATTATCAATGAATGTAAGACCTAAAATATATAGAATAAGTATCATTATTGTAGGTGATTTCTATGCATATGTAAAGCTAGGTTTGCATGGAGATTTTGAAAAAGTTAATCAGACTGTGAGGGTTGACCACTTAAACTCAGAATGACGAAGGATAACAAGCACTCACAGCTTGGGGAGGGGCTATCATGAGCATCATGATATACAACATTCGGTTGGGTTGTCAGCTGTGATGATCATTCAGCCACATGGGACATGTGAGTCAAATTTGTCTTGCAGATTTATGTGAAGCTCATTTGAAATCCAGGGAGATTTTACACCACAAAGGCAGACAGCGGACAAATAACATTAGCTACCTTGCATTACATTCCCAGAGAGCATTGTTAATTATTATCATTGATTGGTTACCAGATAGATATAAGGAAAATCTGTCTTGCTGATAACATCTGGAACTGAAGTATCAGGACAGATGCATCTGAGCATTTCACCCAAGTTGTGGAGAAGTAAGAACCAACACATTGTCTTATTATCCCAGAGTGTTATTGCAGTGAAGGACAATTTTCATCTCCATGACACTGCAGCATATATCCTATCTGGTGGGTAAGAGGTGGGGACTGTGAAGCAGACACCCAATTGTGATGGCACTAACAAGCTTCAATCAGGCAGGGTTAGTGTAGGAGTTGCTCTCTGGCCATACATTACCTGGGAGTATTGTTGAGCAGGCTCATTGTTTGCTATGTGGGTACTTATCATCACATTGCCACCAATGTTTCTTGTAAAACAGTCAGAAGCTATGTACACAGCTTCATCAATCAGGGGAAGGGCAGCAATCGTTGACTGGCCTTACCTTCACAGATAGTGATGTTTGTTACTTGACATTCTGGACTACATACATAGGTAGCATTTCTACTCATGTGGAAATTTTTCAAGTAGAAAAGGTCCAGCAAGCAACTATCTGTTAAGTAATGTCCATCATCCTGGCATCTATGAATATTCCATCTATTATCTATCAGGAGTGCAATGAAGCAGTACTAGCACAAGCGGAATCGGAAGTGTAGGCATGTAGCATGCCTTACAATTCGCAAACAATCCAATAACAGTCTACCTGATATCTCAGAGAAACAGGGATAAGTCACATTTGAGATATAAATGGTATAAATTAGAATAAATACAATTACAACCACTACACGAGATGTTAACTATGCAGAAGTGTTGTGAATATTCCTCATTGCTACCTGCTGCTCCTTAATTCGGCTTAATGCACTATCCTTGCTAACTGGACACTGGGAAGAGTAACCTGGGAAGATCTGTCTATTCAAACTTCAGCATCTGTTACTGCATAATGCAGGAGGCCCATCTAACCTATTCCACCCTGTCAAAAGGTCATTCACCTCCTCCTGCTCCTCAGGGTCAGAAAAGAGGTCCAATATGGAATTGTAGAAATGCTCAGAATCAGTGGCTGTATCAGTCCTAGAAAAAACTGGAGAAGAGCTCAAGGCAAATCGGACCTGCAAAGTCTAAGTCAAAGACATAAAGAAGCCTAAAAGTCGAACTGCAAACCTGTGTAGCCATGTAGGCAATTGAGGCAGGAGTGACTTTCATCATGCCATGTAGGCAAGCATTGCCTGAGCGAGTTGCATTTGGTTCCTTATCAATGTGAAACTCACTGCAACAAGGAGGGCACTGTGGAAAAGACCATTCCAAGGATCCTGAGAGTCATAGTTATAACCATGGTATAGGAATACAGGCCACTGGTCTCCAGAAATTATCATCTCCCCAGATCTCAACTTCTCCTTTACTCTTTGTTGAATGAGTCAGGAGCATAGCAACAAGAACAACACAGAGAAACCCACTCAACATTTGCCCAGTCCAAATCAGTTGGGCAAAAAAGGGCTCCTGTACACTCATGATGAAACCCCTGGTCAACCTTGACATTGCTGACCTCACAGTGTGATCCAGTCTAAAATAGTGCCCTTGAGGCTTTTTGTGTCATCAGACCTCACGCCGTTAGCACCCTTCTGAAGCTAGGAAAACCAACTTGGTGATGATGTATGACAAAGATTAAATGAAAACCAACTTGATCAGCAATATGAACAAGGCCATCCCCCACAAATATTCAATCATGAAGTCTGGGAACTAGTTGAAGGAGTTGTTTGAAAACTCAGTCTTCACGCCGGTCCCTAACAAAATGAGATTTGAAATGGGACTTCATGTTAGCTGATACACACTCCGCTGAAAGTGTCTCCTGGGATGTGGTGTCCATTTCTGTGTCATGTATAATTCCATTGGTAAGCAAAGCTTGAACACGACAAAGAGCATGAATGGTTCATCCAAAGTGATGGCCATGATGGACAATAGGATCAGCCAAACATCTAGACAATAACTCATCAGTTGAACCCTTCCCGAACAGACTGCAATACATACGCTTTTTTCCTTGGTCCCAGTTCTAGCGCATTATCCAACATGCAAGGATGGGGCCAAGGTTCACAGAGACTGTAGGAGAGCTCTCACGAAGATCTGGCATGAATGGGAAGAAGATATAAAACTGAGCTGGGTGGGCACTAGAAGAACTTTGTGTTGACTTTTAACTACTCAGGCATATGATTTCAAACTCCACTTGAGGCAGTTCCTGTTGAATTGAAATATACAGGGAAGAAAAAAGGTGAGCCTTTCCCTTGGCTGTACTGTTCAATGCCTTTTGCACATTTCCACTTGAAACCAGGTCACATGGCCACATGTATACAGCATCTATTGTATAACATAGCCCAAGCAATGCCTATTGAACCAATCATTTTCAGGAAATGTTTCAATTGCACAGCAGGCTTTTTTGAAACTGTGCACAGCCACATTGATCCTGGAATAGTCAGTTTCATCATCATGTTGTCAGAAGAAATTCTGGTAATTGGAAAACAAATGATGGACTCACAGTTAGTAAAGAACTCCCTCCCGCATTTAATGAATTCCCAAATCATGACTACCAAACCCAATGCTGAGAAAGTCAATGGATATCTCACCCAACTCCATAATGAAGAAAAGTCTACACATCTGTATATCTTACATTTCAATCCCATAGTTGGAAATCTGGCTGTTTGGCCTAGGCAAGCCCCTCTCTATGGATTGGTGCTGTGAACAATGCCTAAGCAAAGCATTTTTGTTAGGCTGATTGGGAGAGTTATGCCATCTGAATTGGAAATATATCATGCACCTGGTATTTATTGTCCTTGCGGCCTAGCATGTGCAGTCCCGAGGCTTGATGGCAGTAGCCCTGGCTGCAGCTTTGGCAAATGTGTTGTCCCTTGCTCCACTGCAAAATGTGGTTACCAAAGTAAATAACCGCTTCAAGTTCCAGCCCATAGCCATCATTCACTGTTGTGTCAGTTATAGTATATCTAAAGGGGTTTGTTTCGCCATTCGTACCTGCGTACAATTGAGGCTACTTCAAGTTGTCTGTGCGTAGAATCACGAATCGGTCAGCTTATCATTTGGGAAAGTATCATGCAAGACTGTAGGGGCTGTAATGATATTATATACAATATTAATATATTTTGAGCTTATTTTGCGATCAGGAATGGGAGTTACATTGCCCACACTTGAGAGGGCAGAGCATTGGCCTATTCAGGTGTCCATACTATGGTCATGACTGAGAGAACAAAGACATCATTTTGTGGTTTCATGAAGTCGAATAGCTTGCATCCAAACCTATAACAATCATATATTCAGAAGGGAAAATAGCAAATACCTGAAATCCAGATGTTGTTTTGACATTGATTGTGCTGGTGATGTCGAATGCCATGTTCACGCCGGAGCTGTGGGTAAAGTAGATGAAAGGAGCACATTGGGGGAAAAGCCCCCTCCATCATCACTGTTCTCTTCCATTACCCTATATCAGCAAACTTCTAAGCCACATCACAAATCAATGGGAAAAAAAAAACACAACTTACTTTCAGCACCCCAAATGACTGCCTGTCCCCCATGAATGGATCCTTCTTGCCATTCCCTCGAAATTCTAGGACTACGGCTGAGTGAATTAGTTCTTCCACTCTGGCACTCCCTCTCCAAGCCAGCAACCTCTGTACCACCTCAGGAGTTATATCTACAACTGAATGGTCCATCGACTCCCATCAGTATGTTCTTTCTAGAGCTGAGACTGCCAGAAAGCCTGGCCATTCATACTGCCAGCAACTTGGAGTTGGAGGAGCAACCTCTGTTAGATGGGTAAAGGAGGGGGTGAAAGGGGTGTTGGTCTGGACTGGATGAGTGATGCTGGCGGGGAGGAGAGATCAGTCGACAAGGCCATTGGCACCTGCGAGGAAGAGGCAAGAAAGCGAATAGTTTCCCATGGTAACAGGAGCGGGATCAGGATCTGACTTGAGGATGGGCCAGCCATGGACTCTTCGGTAAAAGAAACCATGGGATCAACACTCACTCCTCCCTGATAAACCCACGCTTCATCTTTGGCTTGAGCCAAGTCACAGCCAAGCTGCAGCAGGTAGGAAACCACGACTCATGGGCTCGCATCAGGAGCCGGCTATAAAAATATTTGTATTAAACATGAATTAATTAAATTTACTTTGCACATATTTTCCTTGCTTGCTCGTGAAGGGCAGTCATAAGTGAATCATTACATTTTTTTTCTTCCCTGTCTCAACACCCATGCACAGATAAGACGGACCAAGCTCCAAGTGCTCCCCTGTGAGGCTGTCAGCAGCATTCTCTATCCTCTTCACAATGGCCAAAATCACGATCACATCTTCTCCAATATACCTGTGGTGAATTCGTCGCACGTACTTACCACAATGCTCATCTTTGATTACAACAAGCAAGCCATTGTCACTGGTTAGATGAGAGTGCTTTGGGGAAATCCACTCTGGGGTTAAGTATTCTGATGTCTTGTAGCTTTCATGTTGAATACTTGGTTGCCCAGCCACCAACTCAAGAGAAACAATGACCTCTTTGTCCTTGAAGTGCCCACTGCTAATTATTGCTTTTAGCTTGACTCCAAGTAGCCATGAGTTTAACAGCAGGTGTTGTGGCAAGGAAGCAGAACTTGAAATGGTGGTTTGGGTGCTTGGTTCAGGGGTAATCCTTGATGACGAATCTGAGGAAGAGGTTGACAAAGGAGCCCAAGTGGGCATGGGAGTTCAGGATGAAGGATCCCAAGCAGGTGTCAATGAAGGAGACCAATCAGGTAGGGGAGTAGCATTGCCTGAAGTCGAGGGGGCACTGCCAGAGCATTGAGGTATTTGGTTGGTTGTCTCTTTGTGATTAAGAGGTATGAAAAGTTCGCCTTCTGGCTTCTTGAAATTGAATAGCTTACATTTGGATCTGTAATGTTCACATGTTCAGCAGAGAGCACATTAACAGGTAACGTAAATCTACATACTTGGCCTCTACAATCTCATCATAATCTAGAACCACTGATTGAAATGGGCAAGAGGAATTTAGGTGGGTGAGCTGTGCTACAACACAGAGACCACTTGCACCACTTTGGTTGCAAAGCACAGTTTTGATGATGCCTCGATATCCCTTCATTGCATGTCCTGGCTTCACAACAAGTATGGATGTGCTGATCCAGGGAATTGGGTCGTTCAATAATTGTTTTACTAAGCCAGAGGATGGTGGCACATGTAAGAAAGGTGCCATCATAGCCCTCAAGCAATTGATGTGGACTTCGAGATGCTGAAAGCTGATATTAGTGTTGGCTTAAGTACACAATGGTTGACAATATTGTCCCAACCACCTACAACCCAGCCTGCCTGGCCTTGGAATGGCCCACCCATGACTTGAGCGAAGTCTCCCAGATGGAATTCCTTTAACAAATTAGCCAAAGGAACACTTGTCAAACCCTCTCCCATGAGGAAGTCCACTTCCACATGATTGTCTCAGATGGCTTTGACAAGGCCTCGTTGGCGAGAGGAGACAAGATAAACAGCATCACCTTCCTCAAAATTCCATTCCAATGGCTGAGGAAATGTGGTTCTAGCTAGCCCAGGGTGGCAAGCTAACTGGAACAAAAAGAGCAATTGGGTAGGCATATAGACTGATGTAGATGAAACTGAATGCCGATTGAAAGCCTTGCAGATTAGTCCATGTTCAAGCATGTATCCCTTAAAGTGGTAAACATAGGGTTCCTGACAGACAGGGTCAACGCCATAGATGTGCTTAACTGTTTGTTGATCGAATAAAGCAGGTTCTGGAGGGGTGGCGGAACATTTTCTCTTTGCAAGCCTGAGAGAAGACTCAGGATGAAGGAGGGGAGACAGGCGAGGGACCAAGAGAAGTCTGACTCCTCCCCAGCTCTCAATTGTTGTCACATAGCCTATGTCCCCTTTGTACATCCCCCTACACACCTGCACCCAATCCCCAATATCCAGATCATCAGCGTCGGCATAGTGCGCCAAAAGTAATTTCATCCAATTCCCAAAAGCAACTTGCTCTTGGATTATGCCTGCTTGATGGTGGCCTATTCCAGGCATAAGCCTGAGAAGCTGGACTAAATGCTCATTCATGGTTGCTTCCACAAAGACCCAGTGATGCATGGAACTACACATAAATGCATGATGTTTGAGTTCTTGTGAAAATAATCAGACTTCTTCTACTTACCCTGCAGCGAACCTTCCACAATGGGTAGTCATGCAGCCTCGGTAATCTCGAAATTTGATCAGTGTAATCAGTTTCTTTATCACTTTCAACTTCGGAAGCCTGCCACACAGCACAGTGAGAGCTGTCCAAAATCCCAGCCAAAAACTCGTTCAGCTCTTCGTCCCTATCAGGTAGATCCTTCCATGACAGATGCTGCTGATGGATACTCTGGTCAATGTCATGGGCCCTGTCATCAATAAAGTTGTCTAAAAAGAGTTTCAGCAAGAATACACCATGCCGAATAAAATGAACCAGGATCCAAGTCGTCAGTCTCGCCTTCTGAAGAGTCGCCATTATCTACTGCAGCCTCCATATCGATCAAATGGTGAACAGCTCAAGCCATCTAGATACTTGACGGGTTCAGCAATGTGCTCCAAATGTGAAACAGGCACCACACACCAGATCCATATTACATAAGAATTAACTTTGGTCTGTACATAGATAGTTAGCTCACAATTCATAAAATTATCATGCATGGGGATGCAACAGACACACATAGAGTGCATAGCTGCTTAATTCTCAGCATAGTTTATTTAACTCATGTTTCATGTCCTTATATTTCATTTGTCTAAACTACTGACTACAAGTTAGATGAGGCTTACATGGGATGGACAATACGTGATGGTGATAGTAAGACGAAGAGGCAGAGTGCATGTGAAATCAGGTGGACATTTGTTGATATTGCACAAGATGTTCAAGTGTCAGGTATTTCAGGGGTATTAGAAATACCTGATCAATATCAACAAATGTCCACCTGATTTCACATGCTTTCAAGTTCTTCCTCTTTGTCAACGTGACTGTCTTGTATCATGACCATCATCTGGCACTCAAGAGTATGTATAGAGCAGAAGTCAGTTCTTCGGAGCCTGTGGAAGTGAGTGAAATCACCAGGTAACTGAGTTCCACCAGTGCAATGTCGGGATGCTGCTGCTTTCCAGTTTAGGTGACATTGGGCTCCAAGGACCTAATGCCATTGTCCACTCATTTCCATGAGCAGAATTATGGCTTCCAATGCAACCAGTGATCATCTGTACTCATTACTCATCATGGTCTGCTGCCTACCACGGTTCCTGCCAGTCCTGCTAGCCTGAGTGATACCAGAATGGGGATTCCACATCCTCTAATACCATCAGGTATTTGAGGATATTCTGAGAAAGCCTTATAAGGTCATAACAAAAGTGTAAAAAGCATAATAACTCCAATTCTGACAGACCACTTTATAATGCTAGATATACATAGAGTGGGTTTCCAGACTGACAGGAGTGCTAAGGCTTTATAAATGATTATCTTTAGAAAGCCTAAGAATGAAAAACCACATTCCTCTCCTAGCTACTTCAGTACAACTCCACTCTATTTGAGGAACTAGTTTGCAATTAACTCAATTTTAATATTCTATTGAATTTATGGTCACTCATTTAATATTTAACATTCAAAATCTCACATCTCACATTGTCTCATATTTGTGTTGCCTCACACCAATAAGAGAACTTGGACCCTACTCATGAATGGGTTTTTGCATTTTGTTCAGCTCATGGGGTTGTGGCTGTGCATATTCAGTTCAAAGGTTGGGAAGCCTGCAATCAATGGAATCCCTTTAAAGCATGGCAAAGTCCCAGAATTCTTGCAAAATTCTTGTATTCAATTGTTTTTGATTACATTTTCAGATCATGGTGTATCAGTCTGTTTGATGCTTACAAACTTTAGCTGGTTATATTGGCATCCTTTTGATTTCCTGATGACTCACTCACAGTTGTAGTCACTGATATAGTCAATAAAATTTACTACTTGGCTCATACTGTAACTTTAAAGTCTAGTACTACATGTGCACATCTTCTATCAAGTGGGCCCCTTGCTTAACTAGTCAATAATTTCAAAGAAAGCTGGGCAGAACCTTTGGAATTCTAGACTCACTTCTTTTACTTTAAGGCTGCTCCTGGGTTTTGTTACCAAGTTTCCTGTGGACTGGTGCATGTACTAAGCCACAGGAGTGATGCCTTTGGAAGCTTGGTGTTACCTGGTGAACTTGAAGACCCATATGGGCCTCTGGTTGAGTACTGCTGATAGATACAGCCTGCAAATGTGCTGATTCAACCATTGAGAGCTTTAGACAAGGGGTGGTGTTGGAGTCAGGTGTAGGAATGTAAAGCAATGGTTCATTGCATGGGGGAACTGGGGGTGAGCAGCCTGTATCAGGATTAGGATGTGGTTGGTGTTAGGAAGCATGTACAGTTACCTATCATAATTTTTCTTATTTTTTCGCAATAGTATTACACCAAAAAACATTAAAATTATCAATGAACGCGACTGTGAGACGGATAATTCTCACGTGTCCTATATTTAGAATATGTACGCAACTGTATGCTTGCGTCGTAAAAACAGTATTCAAATATTGTACAGCAGTTGTAACTTAGTATATAAACCAATAAATACTAAGAGACACATCAGTTGTGTTCTCTTAGGATTCCCACCATCACCTTGTGTGCAGAAATGCCTTTGTCAACCAACCATTCTATAAATATCACATCACATCAAACTTTGATCCCTCATTCTATACTCATCGCATCTTCTTGTAGGGCCTGCACGAAGATCCTAGTGTGGATTTGGTGTTGCCCTGACAGAAGAACACAACTCATATTCCGTGCGCCCTCACTTTTGTTTCACTCCACCACATCCAATTACCAATCCTCAATCCTCTTGTTACAAGATGAGAGTAACTTGTGTTTATGTAATCTACTTTCACTTCATAATCCATGCATCAGCACTGCCTTATATTGTGGTTGTCAGTGCTCAAAAGGCAGTACTCATCTGTAGGACAGCTGCAACCAGACAACCATTCAGCTCTGGTTTAGTGTACTATTTTTAGTGCTAGTTATGGCCTTTTGCATCAGTGTAGTAATTGGCGAATTGGATTGCTGAAGAACCTTATTAGGTTTTATTTTTAGCAACAATGTCATGACCGATCACATAATTTCCGATCCCACTAATCATGATCTTACTCTGGAAGAGAAAGTTGATGCACTCACTACACAACTTTCTCAACTAGTAAATTACATCACGCTCCAAAACCCTGTCCAGCCGGCACCTACTGTGGAGGAAGAGGTAGATGAATTTTTATCTCATCATGAAGAAGAGTTGTTGCAGAATACTGGAGATGGCAAAATTCGCTTACCTAAATTCGCACCACCACAATTATTTGATGGAACGATGAAGGATACTAAATCCTTTATTAGTTCTATTATATTGTATATTAAAGGTCGCGAACCCGAAACGAAGCCATCAATCAAATTGCTCAGGGTTGCGAGCTGTTTAAGAGTTTCCAAGATTTTTTGGATAAAGTGGAAGCTCAATTTGGAGATCCTAATCTGAAGGCGACAGCAGTAGGAAAATTGAAGACCATGCAGCAAGGGTCTTCCTCGGCAGATGAATTCATTTTGCAATTTAAAGCCAAAGCTTCACAGACCAATTTAGGAGACACTGCGTTAATCGAATATTTGAAGGCAGGACTTAATCCATCCTTGTTCAAGTCTATATATCGACTACTGGTTATGCCTACAACATTGGAGCAGTGGTACGAATGGGCTTTCAAGCTTGATTGGCAGTATCACCAAGAGCAAGCTGAGTCAAAGTTGCTACACCTGCATACTATGCATGCAGATTCTAAATTTGGAAAGTCATCAGGAGGAAGTTCTGAAAAAGGAAAGGCGTCGATTGGCCCTGAGATGAAGGCACAGCCATTGGCCATGGCAGTGACACTTCCTAATCAGTTGAATATTAGTCAGCATGCATCAGATGCTATGGATGTAGATTGTGCAGGGAGACATCCCCCAATCAAATGTTTCAATTGTGGAAAATTGGGGCATACAGCTAGGTTTTGCAGAGAGAAGAGGCAGATTCAAGAGGCGACAACAGAAGAGCAGAATTTTCCCGAGCAGTCCCAGTGAAGGTTTCCCCATTGGAGACTCATAATCAATATGATGTATTAACAGTGGAGGAAACCAATGAATCACATCCCCACCCAACCAATTCTATGCTAGTAACTTATTACACCCTCAATTTCATTTCTAAACTACGTAACCGAACTGAGAGTAGAGGCGAAGCGCATCATCAATCCAAAAATAGCCACTTTTGGAAAACTCCGAAAACCTTTATCTGCTCAGCACACATTGAACACAAAGTAACATTGACAGTATGATTGAAGACAATTGACACACATGCAATGGTAGATGTTGAGGCACTATTAGACAGTGGTGCTACTGGTTTATTTATAAATCGTGCATTGATTCAGAACAATGGAATTTGCATGCATAAACTCGAGCATCCTGTCATTGTGTATAACATCGATGGAACAGTAAACAAGGGAGGAAGTATTACTGAAGAGGTGACATTGATTATGTCCTACCAAGGTCACAAAGAGAGAGCCATATTTGAGGTGTGTGACCTTGGAAAGACTAATCTAATAATAGGGTACAATTGGTTACATAAACATAACCCTAGTGTTGATTGGAAAACTGGGGAAGTACAAATGAACTGTTGCCCTAGGGAGTGTAATGTATTTGGTAGAAAGTTGAAGAAGGAAAAGAAGGTGAGAAGAGAGAAGAGTAGCACAGGGAAGTATTCAGTCACAGTAGAGGAGGTTCCTGATGAAGAAATGCCAAATGGAGAGAAACCAATCATGATCGAGAAAAATGATCCCACTGATCTATTTCGGTTTATTCGTGGAGGGCAATCATGGAATCCAAATCCTTCAAAGATTGATAAAACCGTGGAAGAGTTGGTACCTGAAAAGTATCATAATTACTTATCAGTGTTCCAAAAGAAAGAATCAGAAAGAATGCCAAGAAGGAAACTGTGGGATCATGGAATCAAGATGATGCCTGGATTTGTGCTGAAGAAATCAAAAGTATATCCCTTATCTCCACAGGAGCAAAAAGAGGTTGATGATTTCATTAATGAGCAATTGAGGAAAGGCTATATATGTCCATCAAAATCCCCACAAACTTCACCCATATTCTTTATTCCAAAAAAAGATTTGAAAAAGCACATGTGTACCGACTACCGCTATCTAAACAAGTGGACAGTCAAAATTTTGTTTCCCTTACCGTTAATCTCAGAAATTATTGACAAGGTTGGAAAGGCGAAGAGATTTACAAAATTGGATTTACGATGGGGTTACAATAATGTGCACATCAAAGAAGGAGACGAATGGAAAGCCTCTTTTGCTACGCATCGAGGATCATTCGAGCAATTAGTCATGTTTTTCGGAATGACTAATAGTCCACCCACTTTTCAGAATATAATGAACAATATTCTAAAAGAGGAAATCGATCAATGTGTTGTCATTGTATTTATTGATGACATTCTAATATTTACAGAAAGCCAGGAAGGGCATGAGGGAATTGTAAAAGAAGTGTTGAAGAAGCTACAGGAGAGCGATCTATTTTTGAGAGCCGAGAAGTGTAATTTTGATGTGGCAGAGATCAAGTTCCTGGGATTGATCATTGGTCCCGATGGCATCAAAATGGATCCGATCAAGGTAGAAGCCATTATGTCATGGCCTGTTCCTGAACGGGTCAAGGATGTACAAGTGTTTCTAGGTCTCGCGAACTTCTATCAACGCTTTGTACATAATTTTTCACAAATCGCCACACCATTACACAATCTTACCAGAAAAGGAGTAGTCTGCAAATGGGGAGAACTTCAGCAGAGAACATTCAAGGAATTGAAGAGGAAATTTGTGGAAGGTCCTGTATTAGTACCAGTAGATTTTACCCAACCACTAAGGGAAGAATCTGATGCATCTGATTATGCCACTGGCACGGTATTATCTATGCTATGTGAAGATGAGAAATGGCATCCGTGCGCATTTCTATCTAAAGGGTTGAATGATGTAGAAAGAAATTATGATGTCCATGATAAAGAGATGTTGGGAATAATCCAAGCCTTGGAGGCATGGAGACATTATTTGGAAGGAGCTAAACATGAATTGGAAATTTGGATGGACCACTCGAATCTCCAATACTTCATGTCTGCCAAAAAATTAAATCGCTGACAAGCGCGTTGGGCACTATTTTTATCACACTTCAATTTCCACTTAATTCACAAACCAGGAAGCTTGATGAAAAAAGCCGACACATTATCACAGAGACTAGATCATACAAAGGGGGTAGAGAATGATAACAAGGATATCACCTTGTTGAAGCCTGAATATTTCCATATATGCGCGATGCGCCAAGGTCATCTATTAATAGATGGTTCCGAAAAAGAAATGTTAATCAAAAT
>QLOK01006831.1:1490-20854 GCA_003313805.1 Tricholoma flavovirens
TGAGAATTATCCGTCTCACGGTCACGTTCATTGATAATTTTAATGTTTTTTGGTGTAATACTATTGCGGAAAAATAAGAAAAATTATGATAGGTAACTGTACATGTTTCCTAACATAAGCATAGTATCACACAGACAATTGAATATGTGAAAGCTTGCTGGGGAGATGAAAGATTGGGTTGTAGAGTCGAGGTCTGGGAATTTTGATGAAAGCTCCTTGATGTGCATCCACCAAAAATGAAGGAAGAAACGTGCTTGAAGAACAGACAACACCCTATTCTTGACTGTCATGTTGCGATAGTACCTGAATCTGTTCATCAGAAATGGCTAGTGCATATACTTAGAATAGCACATACTGAGTACAAAGAGGTAAACAAAAGTCCCATGGAATCCATCACAGATCTTGCACTTGCCATTGTCTTCCTTTACTGTTGTTTGCTTCTAGTGCCTGATGATGGAAGACACAATGAGCAGCACCATCATCTTGTTTGTCAACATTATGAATATCACAAAATATGTACAAGGCCAGATGAGCCAGTATCATAAAGTGCAACAAGAGACTGATTCACAATGTAACCTACACCAAGGCTTGCTGTATGAGTGCCATACTGAGGCTGGTTTTGGCATGTTTTTCAACCATGAGGAGGATCTGTGACAGAGATTAGAGGACCTGTCTTGAACACCAGAACATGAAGGTGTACTCCATACAGTGGGTAGCTATACTGCAATGGTGGGCAGTCCAAAGGCTGCTCATCCATCATATTCTGTGCAGACAACTCAGAGGAAGCACCATCTGCAGAGAATGAAAGGATAGGTAAGTTTAATGTGGTGGCAAATGCCAAGAGTTTGAGATCCTGCTTGAGAATTGTAGGAGCATCATCTTTACTGTTTGTTGGTATAAGAGCTACAGTACGACCTGAGGTGGATACTGTGGAAGTGGTATCTTAAAGGATGCTCAAGTCAGTTGTGACAGAAAACTATTATGACATTGACTCACTTTGATAAGTATCACTCTAACTTGAGTTGCTTCTGCTTTTGCTTTCATGATGTCCTCCACTATGCTGTCAATATTGGCATATTCATCCACAACACAATCTTTGAGTGGGAGAACTGAGCCGAGAACATGACTACCAAAGTCTGTTGAGTAAGTGAGTTGTGCTTTGACTTTTATACAGTCACCAGCAATGGCAATGGGCCCAGTGTACTTGATTGCATCCACCAGACGTTTGACTTGTGCAACATTCTCAAATGTGAGGTAAGGGTTACTGAGAGCATCATCAGATTTTGCAACCAATGTCCTGTTCGTCCAGTCATGTTTCACTGGCATGCAATCAACCAGATGACACACTGTAGATGGTGTGGAGAAGGTCCACAAAGTTGAGATGATAAGAGCCCATATTGCCATGTGATCACATAAGGATCATAAAATTCAGATAGCTTTGATGGTATCAGATGCCAAATTTGAGATTTGAGATAGAAGATGTCTGGCGATGGATGTGATCCTCAAGGACACTACACAGGTCTGTGAATGTGCAATGGTTGTCTAACTTTCCATCTACTTCTGCATTGTAAAGTCAAAGGAAACATCCAACCATATTTCCTCTCTGCAACTCTATATGAGCATTGAAAATGGCCTTGTCTTTGAGGCTGTCACTTAGATTACATGCCTCCACATCCCTCAAAGTACATGGCACATATTTCTCACTTGCTTTGTAAATCTTGTGCTGCTCATTGTCTGATCATTTCACCTCTTCATTCTTCTGCATTCAACTGATAATCAGTAATACGCAGCGTATGGAACATTTCAACGACTCATCTCTTGCTAGTTCTCTACATGCATCACAAATCTTGTTGTGACTCTCTGTCATTCCCTCACATGCTGTTGAGCACACAAACCTATGGACAAAATTCACCTCCCAGCATGCCCACCTTTTCAACACATCATCAACCCTCTTTTGTTCCACTTCTGTCCAATTCCATCCTGCAACTGCCTTGTTTCCAAGGTCCAGTACTCCCAGTGTCTCCAACTTCAGTCGAAGGACTGTTGATGTGCCAATCAGAGTGGAGCTTTTAAGAGAAGGGTGCTTTTTGTAGTGAAGAATCTGGCAGATGAGTTATGCACAAAGTTGAGGTGAGATGCTGCCTAAACTCTGAGTCTCAGTCCTCAATATTTACTTGTCATATTTTGGACCACACAGGTGTTCACAAGTGACCTGAGTGCAGGCTTCTTTTCTCTTTACATTCAAAATGGAAGGTTCAAAGAATGCTGTTATGGAGGGATTCTTGTTGAAAGATGTGAGTTTATTACAATTGCTCCATAACAATAAACTCACAATGGCAACTTCACACAAGACATATTTCATTGGCTGTGGATCATATGTGGTATTGCCTTCAGATATTTATTTTCATTTCTTTCAGCTCCTGCTTCCCAGTTGGTGCTTTTGAGTGGAAGAACGATGCAATTGATGACAAACCATCCAAAGGCTGTGAGTGCTGTCAGATTCAGGCATGCATACTTCAAGTTGTCAGTGTGGCTCACCATTCCCACCTTTTTCAGCACCCTAACATGCTTCATCTGTTGTCCTGTAATTTGTGGACACTTTCTCTTATGTAATGTCCAGTTAGGTAGATCATATGGGCACTGTTTATTCAAGATGATCCACTTCCCACATGGTCAGCAGCGAATGTGGTGACATTCTACTTGGCCAATATGCTCATCATCTTCCAACTTCATTAACCATTGAGAGTCTGATAGTCTCTTTCTATGTAATCATCCTATTAATGGACAACCTGTCTTCTGTCTCTTTGTTTTTTCAGCTTCAGTGTCATATCTACTGGTTTCTGTATCACATCCACTCTGATTGGTGTCTGTTGCCAGTGCAGGTCATTGGCACTTCCTATTTTAAAGGTGACTACAAAACTCTGCTTATCAAATTTAGTACTCACAGTGAACTACAACCCTCAACAACTCTTGCTGGTGCAGTAGCATCCAGACACTTGATGTTCATAGTATTTGGTATATTCTCAATTATGACAACATCAGTGTCAGAAGATGGCTCCTCTGCTGTAATGGCTGGAATAACACATAATATTCTATTGTTTTGGCAGTATGTGATTTGGCAGTCAACTCAACAAACAAGGCACTTACTGTGTTTCTTGAAGCAAGAGTCTCAACATGTCATTATGTGTGTCAGTTATATGATCATTTGTTGCATTGGCAAGTGTTTCACCCATGCTGGAAAGCTTCATTGCTAGCATAACAAAGATGCCACAGGACCAGCCATCCATCTGGCATTGAAGTTCTCCAGAGTCACATCCACCTGTCCCATTCTATTAACTCAGAACCAATAGTCTCCAGAATTTTATCAGCCACTTCTAGGAGCAACTAGTTCATCTTCATTAATAATCTGTCATGTACTATTTCTTCAATTCCACCCAGAAGTATGACTGTAGCTCTGGTATGCTGTCAAAGATGCTGAACACATTGTGTAGAGGTCCAGTGCCAATGGGCATGTGGCTTACATAACACAGGAAGTTCTGGACATCACATAGCCAAATGGCTATGCTGAGACTTCCCTAAGACTTAACCACTACATACTATATCAAGAATATAAACACTAGTTTCATTCATTGATTGGTAGTACCTAAGCAAACCACTACCACACCTTTACACATTGTTTGCAAAATTGAGCCATCCCAAGATCCAGTGCAAGGGGTTCCCACCACACAGTGGGATAAGCCACAACATTTTGGCAGAGAGCAACTCCTTCATACTTTCTGTACACTGGCATGGTTGTCAAATTGGTTGCAAGTAAATTAACATTTGCAATGCACTGCAGCTTCTATATGGCCCTGTATCATTCCATATGCTCTCCCCTCATTGACCAAGCCACAACAAAAAGATGGAAAAGTTTGAATGACCTGTGTTCTGCTCCTTGAGCTCTTGTAAAACAGCACTGTATGCATTCACAATGGTGGCTGAAATCTTTCTTTCTTCTTCAATCAAGGAAGTGAATTCCATGCTAGTGATCTGTATATTACAAATGCTGTGAACATATTTTTGTATTTCTGTGCATACAGCATCTAAATTGGACGTGGGCAATGTCATTGATGCATGTCAACACATAATAGGAAATTTTTTGCTGCAACAATGGACTTCTGTTTCCACATCAAAACATCAAGATGGCATTCTTCACAATACAGGCACATTTAAATTTTCTATTGATCTTAACCTCTCAAACATACTAAATCCGGACAAACATATGGCATAAGTTGCCTGAAACATGCTAAGTCCAGACATGTATATGTCAAAATTTGGCCCCTCAAACATGCTAAAACCCAGACAAACCTTTGCAGGAGCTTCCAGGGGCCTGGGTAACAACCCAAGAGTCTCACTTCTCTCTATTTCTCCTCTTTTTTACTCATCCCCAGTCATGTATATAGATATACATATATCATCTAGCATTGTACATGTAATAGAGCCCCTCAATGAAAAGAAGAGACTCCTCCTCCCCATATCAAGGGAGAATGCTAACTACAGGCTGAATATAGGTGAAAATAACTGTTTATTAACACTATATATACACATGTAAGTGTTATATACAAAAAAGCCAAGGGAAATGGTCCAGAATAAGGGAACATGCTCATCATCCTCGATGATGAGTGCAATGTAGGCACAACAACATTGATGACTGCTGGAGGGAGCCACACACCACCTAATATGCCAAGCCAATATCTGATCTGATCTCTTATCTACTTTATTGCCATATATGGATATGTGACATACATCGGAGTTTAAATTGACGTTGAGTGCTGTAACCTGGCGGTGGGTGTTGGCAATAAGGCAAACAAACCATGCCACTGACCAAGTGCACATGTAAGTTCCTGTATGCTTAGTCATGGTAATATACCGAGAGCTACTAGTAGCCCTCAGTTCAGAACAATTACTAGGTTCTGGAATATTTGATGAAAAATAAAGTCATAAAAATGAAGTCATATAAAGTCATAGAGCCACGTACTCTATTGATCTCACCTTCAAGGATATGGCCCAGCACTGAAGATCTACGTTATTATCTTTCTACCTGGGAGGGCAACCGTCTCTTCCTCAACAATTGCCCTTCGTTCAACGACGTGGGAAAATTAAGTACCGTCACGGTCATCCCACATGGCGGCTCGGAGTCTAAATCATCATCTCACATGGGATGTATACGTTCCATATCCATAACTACAGCGATTTCTCTTTCACCACCCTTAGGCAGACGGCAGAAAGAACGGAACGAAAACGCTGCGGTAGCTAATAGAAGTCCATCAGCCAAACCTTTGGCATATGTTACTGTCAGCGGTCGCCGTCCCTTCCTTGACTCCAGCGACAATGAATGAATGAATGAACTTTGGCTAGCTTATTTTCCTTAAGATGAACCGTATGATTAGAAACTCGCTGCGGTCCTTAACTCGAAAGAGTAATTGAAACACCATTTCAGTGCAGAGTTGGATTAATTATGAACTTCTTCAGCTGTGGAATTGTTTCTACGAATTCCTTTTCATCGAGTTCGGACATCAAATAGTACGCGGATTTATTATGTGGCTCTGCCAAACTTTATTGGTGACATCTTTACATCTGACGAGGCAGCAGCCTCGACGATGTTTGTAAGGGATGAGGAGATCGACGTTTGCAAGTTGGCGCGCCCCAGGCGTATGGAAAGACTAACAGAGATACAGGATTAAAAACGCCAGCACGGAACGTTCAAAAGCTCACTCCCGACGGAACTAGGTGTAGGATGGGTCGTCAAACATGAGGATTCGGGAAAAGGATGAATAAACTGGAGCAGGGATCTAAGAGGTTTGCTTGGCTTGCATGTGGCTGAAGGTTTGTGACACAGATTAAATCATGAATCGATAGTACAGAAATGAGACCAATACCTCAGAAGATTGATGGCGTGATTCCTGTTGAGCGTACAGGATCAAGATCGAAGGAAATCTTGGTAAAGAAAATTAGCTTCTAGACCCGCATGGAAGAGAAACAACAAACCATCACTGATCTTTCAAGTTCAGCGTTCAACGTTCAGTCTTCACTCTGGCTCTCTTCCCTCTCTGTACAGCACCCAACTTACGGCTTCTCACATGTTCATCGTAAGCCGCCTCCACCAAAAGTCCCGTTATCAGCCGCCCTGAAAGCCCGACAAGTGCGCCCGTGATGCAAGCCACGCCAAGAAACACATACACTGGATAAAACACATCCAGAAAAGCCACGGCAATTCGATAGGGCAATACCACGCAGATGTCCGCGACTATCTGCAAGAAAACAAACACCGGTGCGAGGAGGTATAAGACGATGGGCAAGGGTGAAAATATGAGGATTGAACGAAAGCTTGCTGAGAGGAGATGGATCAAGGAGCGAAAGACGGTGGATATGGCCGAGAACAGTGCAGAACCGCCTGATATAACATAAGGTAGTATTTGTTGCAGAGCTGGAGGTGTGGTCTGCGCTGCTTGAGTGGCCGTCGACATCGAGTACGACGACTGTCAACTTTTAACTTGCCAAAGTGTGCATGCTCGGAAGTGGCTGTGTCTACAACCCGTGATACCCGAATTCTCGCATGTGATCAGGTCGCGTACAAAATTACCAGCGTACGTGCTCTAGACAGCGGTACTTCTTACCTTTAAAAGACTACATTCGCCTGCTTCAACTGCATTCTCCAAATTAGATGCGAAGAGCAACAGCACTACTTTTGCCTCAAATAATTCTATTGCCTACATCCAACGATCGTTTATTTATAAAGCGACTAAAGAGCATAAAAGAACATGACGCTGCATGTTGGAGGTCTCGCTACAGGATTGGACCATCGAACACGTCTCTAAATCCGCAGGAACTAATGGTGAATATCTGGCACGGATGCAAATTTGGCATGACCCTGTGTATGTTTCCTATTATTCGCCAGTACCCCGACTCTCGCCCTCGTTGTACAGCAACGGCCATACCAACAGAGAATACCGATATCAATAATACACCATGTTTCGTACGGCATAGATGCGGGCGGCGTTGCTCTTGCCATGGTTTCGGCTTCTATGGATACCGCTAAGACTGAAGCCTGACAGAACAGTCGTATTCGTGCAACGACCAAGAGCCAGGGAACGATGATAACGTTCAGGGATTTTGCCAGTAGAAACATTGATCAATTACACAGCAGCATTTTCCCCAAAATCGTGTTGAATATACAGGCTTTGGGAGCCCGGCAATGATTTTAGGCTTAATTGACAGCTGCGGCATTCAATCTGTCGGCTTTAAATAAGGTACTATCTAACATCCTAGGTAAGTTAGCATTCATATTTCTGCGGCAGCATGGAAGAGCACCAACCACTAGAGGGTCCATGCCGGTGGAAGGAGAATGTTAGGTGCTAACGTAACTTGGCGAAGAGACTTGGCCCCGCGCATTCCTAAAGATGACGTTAATAGCGAGTGGGCAGCGTAAGATAAGAACGTACGTCTACGCAATGCATCATGCTATACGTAACGATGGTAAGTAATATTCCACAGAAGAACATACGATACGTACTGGACTAGAGTTATGAATACATGAACACGATCAGTATGGAGACGAGAGGACGTGATAGAGTTAAACACGCACATCTGAGGGTAAACGTCAGTGGGAAATATAGAGACAACAACAGTCATTCCACATACAGTTCTTCGACGCAATCTTCTCCCTTAAAACCCTGACCAGCTTGCACCTTCTCCTGACAATGTTCGAAGTGTTTTGTCAGAGCGGCGCATTTTGCAGATTGCTTGCACTCTTCACGAATGATGGGGTGGACCTTGGTAATTCAGCGACAAAATCATTTACTGGTCCGGAACATAAGTGACTATAACTCACGTCTTCTGGCTCCTCTTCCTCTTCCGCGGGGGCAGCTTCGGATTCAGGCTCCTCAGCTGTCTCTTGCTTGGCTCCTGATCCATTCGTAGGTCTCTCCTCAGAGTCGGCATAGACGACAGGGAAGATAGAAGAGAAAAACGATGAGATGCTTGAGCTCATTTTGGTGGTGGTACACGAATATGCGGGTTGTTTTGGTTCGTGTGAAAACTACGAGAGCGACTAGGCGCTCGATCTTGGCTCGATCCATGATGCCCCCACCGCCTAATTTTTGGTCCGGCAACAACGATGCTCTCGTTTATATATTTTCTTTCTTAAACCCGCTCGAGATCCTTTCTATGAGAATGGTGAGTGGCCTTACACGTCATTATCTTATTCAATTTAAATGAAAGGCGATAGACATGCAAACGGCTATTCATGCTTTCCAAACTACGAATCGTTTGGATGAACACATACCTAGTCAATATCCGGGACAAAGGATATCCGTTTCCATCCATACCTCTAGATTCAATGTCAATTCCTGAACTCGAATGGAACATATGTCACGCATTTTATCTAGCATCGAGATGGCGCTCAGGATGTGCCATTCCTCGCAGAACATTTTTTATTGAAGCTACTTCAAGTACTTCTGTGTATGATATACGTTTTGTGCCGGGCCATGGTGGGCAATGGATCCTCACGGCGTCAAAGGGTGTCTGGGACATGATGACCATCTGGGACGTCAGTGCCGAGCCTCGGAAATGTTGCGAATGGTCACCAAGAGGTGCAATTTTCAACGGCTTGGCTCTAAATTCCGATCGAAACTCTGAGGCCATAGTCGCTGTATCCGTGTTGAAAGACGGGTCGGTCGTTGTTCAATAGACCATATGAATGTCTGTCTTTTAATCTTGATTTCTAGTGAACATAGGGTGAATATTTTGGCGGTGGACATGAACATTGATGGCACATACCATTTCCGGACTTTGAACACCATCCAGTTAAATCTCAAGCCTATCACCCTACAAGGTGACCTGCTGGCCATGAGTGATGATGTGGTGCGGACCATCATATGGGACTGGAGAACCAGTGCCTCCGCAGTTCTCGAACACCAAACAGACGATTTGGCCGTTTGGGTGGCTAGTCATCTTCCTATTTCCTTTGTGCGACTCCTCTAACGTTATTCAACCAGCATAATAATTGCATCCAAGTAGTTTTCGCCCACGAGAGCATTCTTGTCGTAAGAGCGCGTTGTATTTATCTATTCCCCGAGCCGGTGTTGCATAGCACTCCTCAAGTCTATCTGCCGATCGCTGGTCATTCCTTCGGATGGATTGACGGTGTCTCCGTGACTCCTACTCAACAGTCCAAAAGTTCCGGCCTGTTTTCCCCATTTCCGTCTCTTTCAATCCTCATCCGAGGAGAAACCGACAATCCCTGGTCGTCTGGCCTTCATAGTCTCGACCTGTTCACCCTACGACCGAATCCAACCTATCGCGCCTCATCCTCTGACACCAACGACAATACTTCTTCAATTCCATACACCTTTCCTCCTATCCTCATCAGCCAGGTGCATGCCATCCGTGGGCCGCTCCGCTGCCGCAATGTTATCTTAGGACAGTGTGGCACAGCGGTCTGGATTCAACCTCGAGATCGGGCTGTGGTTGGGTTAATGTCCAACGAAGAACTTCCCGCCCAGGCCATTTATATGTCTAGCGGGCACGAAAGCCTTATCGTCGCGGCATTTCCAGGTCCGCTGGTGGCCTCCGAGTCAAATCCCACTTCTATGGTTACACATAGCAAGTTACTGTGGACTAATCATTTAAACAACTGGACATCAGTAGATTACGACGAAGAAATTGGAAGGATCGCCTTGAGCTCGAGTTTTGGTCGCGTCCTGATATTGGAGCTCTAGGTATATATATATAAAGTGTAGAATACGAAATGTACTAGGGGTAGGACTGTGTATGAATTACTTCGAAGAGGGGTTCCGATTCATGTTGCCCTTCCCTTTCTCCGCCACCTTCTGCACCTTCGTCGCGTCATCTATGACTGGTTTTCTCGGCACAATCCGGATGACGGTAGGCGAAATCCGTTCTACCGTCGCAGACAACGTCGAGGGCGTCGGAATAGTTGGAGGCATCGGAATAGTTGGGGCGATGGTAGTCGTAATTTTTGGTACCATGGTTTTTGGACCGACTTTCTTCGCTATGAACTGTGGGCGAGCTGGAGGCTGAGGTGCAATTGGTGGGTACCATGTGCTGGGAGTTGCGTCCAAACTCGGGAACAGTGAGTCGTAGGTAGATCGTTCTTGTTTACCATGGCCACCGTAGTACGGAAGGCGTGGAAACGACTCGGACTCGGACGCAGGTGGCATCGTGGAACTGCTAGCTATGGAAGTGGGATTGTAAGCAGTTCGGGGCAGTGTCTTACGAAGGGAAAGCCGCGGTGAAGCGGCTATCTGAGCCCAAGAAAGGTTGGTCACATCCACGAAAGTGGGATTCACTTCGTGCCAAGGGCGAGGAACAAATGGAGGGGCACCCTGAAGAAATCGATTGTCATAAGGTAATGTCGGGGGTAAGCCAGAGAACGGATCTTGGGTTGTAGTAGATCCATTGAAGTTTTGCGAAAATGTCCAGATAGGTGCGCGGGATTGCGAATTTCGCTTGGGTCCGGGCGAGCCAGGCAAATCGACCACCCCTTCCCCTACCATCCGCCAGTCCACCCACGTCTTATCCAAACCACGGATAGCTTCCCAGTGTCGAGCTAATTTCCCAAGAAGTGTCCGCTCCCCACCGCCCCGCAAAAAGGAACTGCTTGTGACAACAACGAGCCCAGCACGGCACCGAGTGAGCATGACGTTCATGCGATTGAGCGAAGTTAGAAATCCAGGTTGAGACGACCTTACTACCGATATAAGGACGTAGTCAGCTTCGTTTCCTGCACTGCGGTAAGTAGAGGTTTCTGATTTGCCGAAACACAAGATATACCTTGGAAGCTGTCCACGTTGAATACACGTTCCCATGGTAAGTTCTCGCTCTTGAGCTGCCCCTCAATCGCTGCTCGTTGAGCATCGTATGGCGTGATGACGCAGAAGTTCGTGCGATTGTAGTAGCTACGCACGAGATGAACGATTGTTTGTATCTCTTGCGCATTCTGCGTAGGGAAGGTAAGCTCATTCAAGTTCTCACACGACATCTTAGTTCAATTAGCTAACCTTCCAACTGAATCCAGCCTTCTCTTCTTCACCATTGGACGCATCCACGAAGGACAAGCAAGACATGTCATGCGATTTGTGCTGCGAATTCAAGTTCCCGTCGTAAACATGTAACGAGATAAATTTCCCAAGCGGGACCGGCATTCGGTCTCGATATTATCGATTATCAACATTGTTGGCGGTACAGACATGTGAGATTCGCTTACATTGCACATTCAAAAACTTGCTCTTCTCACGAAGATGTTCAAGATCAAAGATTGTTTGGAGGTCAGGTACTTTGTCTTTCCCATATGGAGGCACTTGCTTTTATATCAGCCAATTGTTTATGACAAAGCAGGAAGAAGACTAGGCCGCACGTTGTTGGGGATCGCCGAAAAAGCAAACCTTCTTCAGATCCCGGTATTTCTCGAAAACATGCTGGCGAAAAGGGGGGTAAGCGAATGGAACAGTGAACACTGGTAATCAGTGTATAAATTCATCCACACCATGAAATCGAACAGATTAATTTGCGAAGCCTCGTCAATCACGAGTTGAACAACTGGGACAACATTGAAAACGCCCTTATTACTCAGCGTTGGGTTTGAGAGCATGCTTAGCGTGGAGAGCATGATACATGTACCGCCCAAAGACCTTCTCAGAGCAACTGGATCATCCGGGAGCTCGTCGGAGCGTATCACTTTGTCCTTGATCATCTCATATATATGCTCGTGCCTACAGTAGAGCTGTGTTAGCACGCGTGCTGATGTAACCAAGCGTCACTCACCATTCGAGGTGAAACTCTAGCGACACAAGAATTCTAAAGTTTACATCACGTTTGTAGAGCTTTTCAGCGATGTTTTTGACAGCCACATTCGAGTGTGCTATAATCCATGTTGCGGAACGGTCCCCAAGCCAGATTGAGGCAGCTTCTGAGATGGTCGTGGTCTTCCCAGTCCCAGGGGGGCCTACATCACGTCGCATCACGAATGAGCATAAGCGATCTTTACGATGCTGTTATTTACCATGAACAATAACTAGCGGCTCTTCGGAGACCATCATAGATACCGCTTCATTTTGTGACGGGTTGAGATCTGGGGTATTGCGATACGGGGGCCTAACTGGATTCTGAGCGTGATTGCCGCTTCGGTGTTTACGATGAGAAGGAAACCATAATCTTCGGATAAAGGTGGAGTTTCGAAGCGTTTTCTTTCCTTGAAGAACATGGAGAAAGAACTCATCGCGGGATTTCTCTGCATTAGTTGGTTCCTGTCGTCCAACCACGCGAACATTCTGCACCTTTCCCTCAAACGACTGATCATTAATCTTGATGGTCGTGGTTTTGCCTACTGCTCCCCGGGCGCGACCAGTGAATTCACGTCCGTTTTCGTTAGTCAGAATCACCGCGGTCTAACATAACCCAGAGAGAAGATCGTTTAGCGTGGTCCTGCGTAATGCAGACGGCCACTAACCTGACGGCTCCGCCGCACTCGGTTCCTATAACGTGCATTCTGGAGGGAGATATTCCCGTCTTTCGTCAATTTTGCTTGGCTAAACTCGTTGGGAGTTTCGTTGGGTTTGGACTTCTCCAACAGATCGGTTTGTCGTAAGTATTCACCTAAGCAGGCAAGCTCCTTGAGATCAGCGGAGGATGTGTTTATTATAGTTCAGGTCTAAAGGACGCATCACGAACCGTATCAAAAATAAGGCGAGTGTCCACGCCTAATGCTTTCGTTAAGGTAGGCGTCACCTCGGTAACAGCCGCGCTGTCTCCGGGATATAAACCAGACTCACTAAAGTTGGGAATGCTATAGATACACACCATGCTGAGAGCCAAGCACGAAGACAGACGTTCCTGCTTCCCTGTTCGTCGGCAGAATTCCATAAGTTATCCACGTCAAATCTGTTGATTAAGCGAGAAACTTTGGATTTGATGAATTGCGATGGAAGCTGGCATGGTTCCCTGGCAGGGGAAAAAAGCGTCGACAAGTCAATGCCACACACAGGAAGTTTGAGGTCGCGGTGTAGTCGCAGAGCCAGTTTTGCCATGTCGAACCCAATCAAATGACCAGCCATGCCGAGGAGCAGGCGTCCAAAAGATTCATCGGAGGGGAGGAGACCCGAACGATAATCGGCTTCCACAGAAATTGCAAATACCTCATCGGGAGTAGCGAACGCTACCCACTCTACTCTTCCGTCTGAGGATTGTTTGGTGGATACACCTATGTAGTCTTGTTTGCAAGCTTCTAAAAGGCGTGCTGTGTCTCCCGCTTGCCGACGATTGGATTGTCGCACAGGGATGTTTTGGATTAGTGATGAGGGCAGGAGAG
The DNA here is from genome assembly GCA_003313805.1 of Tricholoma flavovirens. NCBI lineage: Eukaryota > Fungi > Basidiomycota > Agaricomycetes > Agaricales > Tricholomataceae > Tricholoma > Tricholoma flavovirens. The sequence continues at coordinate 14,857 of QLOK01006831.1, forward strand.
ACTGCGAAATAGTATGCATGGATGTTGAGTCCGAATTCGAAGTGTCGAGAATTGGAATGTGGGCTATCGTGATAACATAGAACTATGAATGACCCGTTACCTCATGCCATCCTTGAGGTATAACAAGCGCCCGCCAGGGTTTTCCAGCTGCGGCACGCGTCTTGGGACTCGAAGAGACGTTTCCATAGACTTTCTTTAATATTGGGGCAGTCTCCGTGACATTGAAGTAGCCGCCACTTTGGTTGCTTAAAGGCCAATCGAAACCACAACAGGCAAACATTCCCAGCACGCACCAAACACGACGATTCCAACCCATTAATTTGGAAGACCTGACTCCTTGGAATTAAATAGGCATCGAATGTAACGTGACAAAACCGTGCTTCGGCAGCGTACGGCGATCCAGAATGGAAGGCGATTTGATGCAAGGTCCTCAGAGTCCACATTCGAAGATTCTCTGATGACGAAATATGAACTGAGCCAACTGTTATGCTATCATGATTTTGATCAGTCCAGATTCTAGTTGTTGTAGTGGCTGACGAGTCGTGCAACCGAGCGCCGCTTGGCAAAATGCTATGTAGCATAGGTCATAAGCCGGAGACTGTGAGAGTAAATGGTAATAGCATGGCGATATGATACAGGTAGAGTGGGTATTATCTTAGGCTGACCGGAGGTTTGACGAGTCCCATTCCGTTAATGTTGTACACGTGCCAGCGAGAATCGAGTCCCAGCATGCATGCGCAACGGATGAAATGGCCAGCGCGACCCCTCCACGCCGAACAACTTCATTTCATGAGCTTTCGAAATAGGAAATGGAGCTATGGGTGATACAACATCTAGTAGCCATTTCTGCTGAAGAAGGGACCCCAACATAAGGATGTCGTTGTCAAGAAAAAGTAGAACGTTCCTAGCCAAAATCAGTCCTGTTCCACCTGTTTAAGGCCATTGCCACGCATTCTCTCTTGTGTTGTGGCCAATGACTTCTCTGACATTCCTTATATATTCTATGACGTTAATCTCCCGTAGGACGGCACGATAAATTGAGAACGAACCTGAGAGCAAAAGCGAGTTTGTAAGTCCCACACCCAGCCTTGAATGTGAGAAGTCGCTCTGTTCTCTGGGCCTTGCATTGATTTCCCGGGGCTGGGCGGGTGACGCAGGGAGGTCTAGGTGCAGGGTTATTTCCGTGCAGTCAGGGTTGTAGGAAGTCCTCAATTATAATGGGACTCTCAATCGTGAACAGTCAAACAACTGATGAGGACGTGATTCGAAAACTCTCGACATCCTTTTCCGGGTTGGGTGTATACAAGACAACGAGTTTGGGCTACTTCGACTCCGACCACGCGCATAATCCTCCAGTACCTGACGAACTGGAAACACGGGTTCGGGCAAGGGAATAACAGCCTGAAATGACAGCGCTGCTCTTTAGAACTTGGAGGACCCGTTCGCATTCCTGTGCCTTCTCGTATTTCTTGGCTGGCTGTGCGGCTTTGCTTGCTTGGAGACTCTCTTGCATGAAGGTCGAGGAGAAGTGACATTTCTGGGGTGTAGACGAGCATGTGGAGAGGGCTGTGGGGCGAGAAGACTTTTTAGCGGGAGCTTGTGGAGGGGTGGTCGTTTTCCTGATTGGGGAGGCAGATTTGCGCCTAGAATCCTAGATTGGGAGTGGACAGAAGTATGGCGAGGACTGGGTGGACTGGTGGTGGGACGAGGAATGGTTTACGAGGTGGTAGCTTGGGATTCGCTCCGCATAGTAGATCGATGAGTTCTTGTCCTGCAAATTGCCCATTTCCCCGTGAACGAAGGGATTGTGGGGTTATCGCATGAGAACTGCGAGAGCCAAACCTCGGTCGAGATCCATCCCAGACTCGACGTGCACAACAAGCCTAAGAGCCGCAAAAAACTGACCCCCCAGAAATTGTATTCGACTATTCCATGCTCAGCGAAAACAGCCGTAAAATCTGTAATAAGTTTTTAGTTGAGTGATCAGACCACGGTAGGTGATACGGACAGTCACTCGCCCCGTCAGTATTCCAGTGCTCGTACGCACGACATGCCCGTACCGACCACATATCTACGCTCTCACCTCCCGCATACCATTGACGAACTCTCATGTTCTGATGGTATGCATCGTCATTCCCTGAAGTTGAACTTGAAGTGCTACCTGGTCTTCCGACCATGCGAGGGCTGGCAGACTTTACGTGTATTCAGAGAGGCACGAAGATCGTATTACCAGGTAGCACAAGATCCGTCTCAATGAAAAGGTAAACCTGGGAAGAAGCATCGGAACTTGACAAAATAAGATGGAGCAGGGATGCACAGCACAGCTGTGGAATGCGTGTGTGGAGAAGGTCCTGCGCATTGCTAGCCACTTTGTTGGCATACGCTCTGTGCGTGCCGAGTGTGGGTTAGCAAACTTAGCATCTGATGATGTCGGGAGTGCCGTCGGTGACCTGATGTCAGTATGCCAACTTGAACCTTGTCGTATCCATTCTATAACCATCTTCTGATACTCCTCATGATGGCCCCATCCCCATCCCAGTAAACAATGCCTGCTCAAATCTCTCGACTGATCATTCCTTCAACTCGAAGAACTCGAGCAATCCGGGAACTGGAGTGGCATCGTCCAGTTGTTGATGGCCAAGCAGTGCGAAAAGGCTCTGCGGGAGCATACATTTCGAGAGAAAGTTCTCCCGCCCCAGCTCGCACACAGGAAGCAGGTCCCGGAGATTCCGCTCCCTGACGTGATGCGGGCGTCGCATGGGAGGCAGGTACTGTTATGAGAGATGCAGAGGGGTTGATCGGGAGGGCACGCTGATAAAGAAGGAGGAGTACCATGAGGCTGCGAGGGTACTGGAGCACTGGGCGTTTAAAGAGACTGGAAGGAGCAGGAAAGATGTGAGTTTGTTTCCTTGGTCGCCTGTGGTACCCGCTTCTGAAGTTTGAATTGATTTCTTTTTCCGCCATAGATCCATGAACGGATGCAGCGCGTACAGAGACTCATCAAGCAGAGCAAGCAGAAGGACTACTACAAGGTCCTTGGTATAGATCGGGATACACATGTCCGAACTATCAAGAAAGGGCCCGGGATTGTACGTCTCCCCCATTATCATCTACCACACTTTTCACAGCCGCCGCGCCTCCAAAATTGCACATCGAGCCAAGATAGCAGCCGTAAACGAAGCGCCTACGAAGTTCTCAACAATCCCGGTACGTCCGCCCCTTTTCCTCCCCTCTGACCCCTGCTTGTACCGAACCTTAGTTACTGATGCATTTGACTTTCTAGAACTGCACCGGCGCTTCGACAACGGGGAAGACCCGAACGACCATGGCGGCACAGGGCGAACACCCCTTCTTTGCGAATGGGCAGCATCCCTTTCGCGCAGTTCTTCCAACTGGGTATCACTGGCAGTTCCATTTCAAGAGGGGTCATTGAGCGGTGGAAAGGGTTTAGGATATGTTGAAGTTATTTTTGTACGTATCTGTGGAATGCAAATGACTTTTTTTACCACCAGAGCAGGTGGTAGATGTGTCTTGTCCCTACTTACGCTCGACGAAATTCTGCGCGTTTTAACAGTATCTCGATGCTCGCTATATCTCAGCCTGTGAGAGTGTGTGGCGCCTCTTCCACTTCCTCATGCATTGTGCATTCCCCAACATTGTCCGACTCCAAGTCCATCTTCCAGGCCAGCAGTATGTCACTTGGAATCAGAACAGTCAGCAGACTATTTAGGAAGTGGCCAACAATGCTGCAGAATGGGACACCACTCTTACTGCCTACTTCAAGGCCAACCTGGAGTATCCAGAGCTCCCATGTGATGTGTTGTATCAGGACTTTCCATCAAAGTTTGTGTGGGATCAGAAGGCACACAAGTGGAAGCCCAGACAGTGTGGTTTTGCTATTGGAAGGATGTACTATGCTGAGCCTACTGCTGGAGAGCACTTCTACCTCAGACTTCTTTTGACATCGGTCACAGGTGCAACATCTTATGAGGACCTCCACACTTTCCAAGGCATCGTCACTCCCTCATTCAGAGAGGCATGTCTCGCCCGTGGGCTTTTGGAGGACGATCAGGAGTGGCAGCAGTGTTTGGAGGAGGCAAAGTCCATGACTAGAGGTCACCAGCTTCACCATCTTTTCATCACCATTGTTTGTGACTGTGCCCCCTTGGATCCTGTTCATCTTTGGAACACATACTGGCCTCACATCTGCGATGACCTATGCTATTGTCTTCAGCACAGCAACATCCATGTCAATCCCACCGATGATGATGTTCAGGACTATGGTCTTTATCTCATCAATCAGCTTCTCACATTTTCTGGAAAGTCGCTAGCCAAGAATTGGCCATACATGCCTCAGGTCACTCAGGACTGGGATGCAGACTTTGAAAACTGTTTGATTGCAGAGCAGCACAGATATGACATGGAGGAACAGGCAGTGTTGGCAGCAGAGCATGAGCACAGTTTCAATGCAGACCAGAAGGCTGTCTTTCAGGAGATTTTGCATGCAGTCATCAACAAGACTGGCCAGACCTTCTTTCTACATGGTCCTAGTGGCACAGGCAAAACCTATGTCTACAACACTCTCTGCTACTGTCTTCGTTCTCAGGGCAAGATCGTCATTTGCGTCACATCATCTGGCATTGCAGCTCTTTTGCTCAAAGGTGGTTGCACTTCCCATTCCTTTTTCCACATTCCTCTCCACATCAATGAGGCATCCACCTGCACAATCTCTAAAGGCAGTGATCTTGCTAATCTGCTCAAGATCACTGACCTCATTATTTGGGATGAGGCCCTCATGCAGCATCGCCACATACACGAGTGTGTAGATTGGACACTTTGTGACATCTGTGAATCTAATCAGCCATTTGGTGGCATCTCTGTGGTCTTTGGAGGAGACTTTCACCAGATCCTGCCTGTCATTGAGGGGGGCACATGTCCTCAGATTGTGGGTGCATCATTGCAGCATTCCATGCTTTGGCAGCACATCAAGATTCTCCATCTCAAAATCAACATGCGCTTGAACACCAACAATCCTCAGGAGCATGACTTTGCAAAGTGGCAGCTGGAGGTCAGAAAGGGTGGTCATACAGATGAGGGCTTCAACATCATGTTTCCTGATCACTTCAAATGTCCTGAAAACACTGTCGCATCTCTCACCGATACCATTTATCCTGGCATCCATGATCGCCTTCAGCACACAGACAAATATTTTTCACAGCAGGTCATTCTTGCATGCCGCAATGATGATGTTGATGACCTGAACCACCATGTTCTTCACACATTTCCTGGCCAGGAGCAGGTCTTTCACAGTGCAGATGTCGTCATAGCTCCGGTCTACCTCTGGCCCACTTGGCACTCAAGGTCGGATGTCCTGTCATGGTCCTTCGCAATCTGAATCTGTCTGGAGGAGTGTGCAATGGGAGCAGAGGCATATTGACATGTATCAGAAATCAGGTGTTGGAAGTTCGGCTCATTACTGGGGACCATGCTGGATCCAAGATTTTCATTCCTTGCATACGACTTCGACCAATTGAAGGACAGCTACCCTTTATCCTCTCCCATCTCCAGTTTCCTGTTCAACTCTGCTTCTCCATGACCATCAACAAATCTCAAGGACAGTCAGTTCAGCATGTTGGTCTTGATTTGCGCAGTGCAGTGGTCACCCATGGACAATTTTATGTGGCGGTATCCAGAGTAAAATCTGTGCACAACATCAAGGCCATTTGGAACAGTACAAGCGATATTGCTCAAACAAAGAATATTGTATATAATGAAGTATTATTAGATTAAAATGTATATACCTGAATGTAGATATAATAATGTACTATTATATAACATATAAATAATGTAGAATAGTATACCTATGTAGATAAATGGCATTAGTAAATAGTATAACTTAGAATAAATTTGATATTAAACATTGAGCTAATTATTGGGATAAAAAATACAACATGCATGCCGGAGGCATGATTCCGACCTTGTCTATAATAAAGGGAGA